>JABUQX010062948.1:0-20811 GCA_015478945.1 Trachelipus rathkii | reverse complement strand
AAGATTGGCTTCAATACCACTTGAATTATTACATAAACATTACTAGAACCAGCACTAAATGGGTTCATAGTTTGTTCAATCATAAGTGAAATAACTTTATCAATCCTAGGCCTATTAATTATAAGTTATCCATATTTTTCAGTATTACTTTGTCGATAATAATAATAATATTTTTAACCACCTCCACTGCTTCTTTCGGCTTCTCAAGCACACAAGCATCACCTCTCTTCCCAGGACTGTTTGCAATTTTTTCCCATTAACAGTCCTCAACATCTCTCATCGTATAATTCCTATTAAGATGTAGAGCAAATAAAAAGCTATTATGCATCTAAATTCTTAATGCCTGGTTTAAAAAAAGAAATACATACAATTCAGAATTATTTTTAAACGTCTTACGATTCTCTGATTGGGGCAGCAACGAATGCATGGATAGAGGTATACATGAGCGGCGTTACAAGTCTGACCAGGGTAGGCATGGCCCTCCCCTACATTTCCAGCCACAAAGTGATCCAAGATAAAATAGTTGTATATATATATATATATATATATATAGAGAAGAAGAGTATATATATATATATATATATATATATATATATATATATATATATATATATATATATATATATATATATATATATATATATATATCGTTTAGCCGTGTGTTTTAAAAAAAATTAATTGTGGAAATTTCTCATGAGATTCAAAACCTAGGGGGGGGCCATGGCCCTACCCTGCCCCCCATAACGGCGCCCATGTATATATATATATATATAGAGAGATATATAGTAGAGATATATATATATATATATATATATATATATATATATATATATATATATATATATATATATATATGTCAGCAGTATGCATCCAGGTTTAGGGGCCATGGCCACAAAAACACTAAAAAATTCTAAGTATCATATCTGTTAATAATATAAAGTGCAGAGGTTAAATTAATTTTATATACTTCGTCGCTGTCAGGAACAAATCGTAAGTCCTTAGTTAATTAAAAGTAAAACTTGAAGCCATCAGAGAAAATGCAACATTATAATTTCAGCAGATTTTTGAAGAATGTGTAAGCGTATCAGAGCTGGGGTAATGAAATTGCTGTACCAAGAATTAACAAGTTCCAAAATTACAGACCCAACATTCCTACTTTCGAAACACAAACTTATTATTGTACATCCATTTTTATACCATTTTTGGATGATTTAATATCAGCATTAGGAGAGAGGTTTTTAATCATAAATTATTTCTTCCTTTTGCAATTTGTCACCGAACATGTGTAATGCTATATGAGAAGATAAAAGATTGTGTATTTTACAAGGAAGATCTCGAAAGCCTAATAGAAGATTTAGTAAAATCAGAATGGGATTTATGGAAGTTGAAATGGCATCACACCACAGATCGTCCAAAAACAGCAATAGACGAACTAGTTTCTTGTTCGCAGTCACAATTTCCAAATATTTACATCTTGTTGCAAGTACTGGCAATTTTACCCGTGTCAACTGCTTCAGTAGAAAGAAGCTTTTCAACATATGACTTCTGAAAAGCTACTTGAGAAATACAATTGGAGATGAAAGACTTACTGGACTTGCCCCCTCCTCTACATACATCGAAATATTGACATAAAAACTGAAGATGTTATCTCGGATTTTGCTCACTCTCATGCTCTGCAATTAAAGTTAACAATTTATGGTAAGATGATTTTAGTAATTTATATAAATTACCCCCATTTTTTTATAAATTTAATATTTTGTTTTTCCACTATATATATATATATATATATATATATATATATATATATATATATATATATATATATATATAATTATATATATATATAATTATATATATATATATATGAAACGATTTTTGTCTGGCCCAACTCGAAAAAAAATTCTGGATACGCCACTGCGTGGGAACATTTCATTTAGGTAAGTAAAGGATGAGTGATATTATATATAATATATATAAGAAGAAAGTATATATATATATATATATATATATATATATATATATATATATATATATATATATATATATATATATATATATATATATATATATGTGTGTGTGTGTGTGTGTGTGTGTGCGCACGCAGGATTTGACTTAGGGGCTGGCAATTATTTGATCAGCAGTTTTGCAGTGGTCTTTGACAACTATCAAAATTCTTTGGACATGATCAGAGCATTGCATAAGGTCAATATTTTTTGTTTGAATAATGTTAGCCACTGATTCAACTAAAGCAAAATATTTGGCTATTACTGAAGAGGTAAAAATGAAATTGGGTCTTGTTGCCGAACAGTATAATAGAAAACCTGTATTTCTTGTTTGATTGTTGCCTTCCTTGACAATTTTAACCCTTCAACAATTTTTATCATATTTGTATGGAAAATAGCAATAATACGATGAATCGTCGATGATATTTTTTGAGTCCAACTGGCTTCGGCGTAAATGGCAGTTATTTGATTTTCTTCTTCTGGTGGAGTCTTCTGAAAGTTTGTCTTTATTGTGTACTTCGAAATTCCGGAAGAGTGTTTAGGTCATTAATGACCAAATTAAGCCGATGGCTTACACAGTGAATATATAATCTTTTTTCATATTTCCCCCGCAGTTTCTTTTGAACTCCATGTTCTTTCCCTTCCATTGCTGCGCTGCGTCGTACCCCTGACCAAAGCATAAACTCGGATTCAAACCTTCTTTTTCTAAAAACAATTCAATCGTTTTGGCAATGGTTTTTGCCATCCATCCCTTCAAGAACTTAAAACCCCAGAAATTCTTCACGAACAGTCATTTTTTCATGATTGAAAAACCTTCATCCTATAGTACTCATTGCATAACAAATCTGCAATTTAATCGGCCATGCAGACACCAAATTTTTTTGCATCTGCGACAATCATGTATTTTTATTATAATTCCATACAAATTAATGTTCATTTTGAATCATCGGAGACGTCCAGACGGCATTCTTCTGTCCTTAAATATGTTCATTCAATTTCACATTACCACTTTCTATTCTAGATATAGAATCATGTTTAATCAGGTCTTCAAAAATTCCCTCATGCAGGCCTAAATCTCTTGAAGGTAAGTCATGGATTTTGCAGAAAATTATGGTCTTCAAAATTGCTGTAATAATTTTATTTTCTGCAGTTGTTTTTTGATGTGCTGTCTGCAGCTGAATATCAACAGGTACGCCTTCCGTGATTGATTTAGCTGCTTTGGTAGCCGCCAAATGCTATCGATATACTGAGAGTTCTAGTGGAGAATACTGTCAGAAGATGCTTGCTATATAAAAGCACACAGCTAGTTGACTTCAAGTTGATATGAAAACGAAAACACATTAAAACTCTTTAGAAAAAATATATGTTAGTAATTAATAATTACTGTTTCATTATCTATCACGATTGATGTATCTTTTTCAGTTTTTCTACTAATACACCCTTAAAAACGTCGTAGATTTAGATTTAAAGATGTAAAGCACGAGCAACCCATGAGTTTTCAATCCTAACATAAAATTCGTTCAAAAGCAAGGCATTTCCTGTTCTACGAGGGCAACTCATCGCACTGGTGACGGAATATAAGAGGTCAGTTCCCTCGGACATCTCCCATTGTAGTACCTATAGAAGAAAAAAAGAAGAAAAAAAAAGAAGAGATAGTTTACCATCCTAATTTGTCAGAGAAAGATAGTGAAGGAAGTTTAAAAATAACGGAAGGTTTATTAGGTTTTTAGTTTGACTCAACCGCATCCAAAAGAAATGTAGAACCGAAGACACCCCAAACGTGAGAACAATATTCCAAACAAAGGCGGATAAGACTTGTATAATAGGGTAGAAGACCTGTTAAGAAGGGTGCAATTGAGAAGCGAGTAAAATTGAAAATAGCATTCTGTTGTATCAATATCAAGCATCGCAAAAAGCTACTTATTGCTTAGGAACTTTAGTTTTCCAAAAATATTATAGCACTACAATTGGATATACATTACATAAGTAATACTGAAGACAAATTAGTTTTCGACCAGCTCTTTATTAAATAAAATCGCTTTCAAGCGATTTCATACAATTCTCCCAGTTTATTTTTAAATTCTATTGGTCAGTGAACAGTGAAACTTGTGATCTTATAAATTGGCAAATACATCAAATATTTAAACACATCTTAAAATCCCCTAAGGCCGTCATTTACTTATGACAAAATCATGCACCCTAAATATACCATTACCTGATGGTCTCGCCTTCCATTTAAAATAAGATAGTTACACTATAAATTTCATGAAAGTAGTCTTCCTCTCATTTTGGAATCTGCATTAATTCAATACTATTGTGTCTTTGCACGTTTCAAATGTTTCTCCTTCCCTTTGTTTTTCGTCGTCATATATGCAACCAGATTTTTCAGTCTTTGTATAATAAGATTATTAATAGAAAATAATTTATAAAGTAAATATCCAGAATATGATGTAAATCGAAAGGAAAGTTTTTCTTTAGGCGAGGGTTGCGCAGCCCAAATTATCAGCGTACAATGACCAGGACAACCTCCACTCTCTTCCATCAGTCTAACACTTTCCCCCACCTCTAATTTTCCCAATCACTTTTCAATAAGAAAATTTTATCTACATATTTTCTACCACTTCTAAATGCACCTTGTTCTTCGCCAATGAGTAGATCGACGCTCACTTTCAGCCAAAATACCAGCATATATCTTGACTACAACACTCAATAAATTAATTCCATAATATTACTTTTCTCCTCTAATCCTTCGAAACTGCACCTTCCATAAACGCACTATTTTAAAAACAACTTTATTTTTGCAGGCAATTATATAAAAAATACAATCAGTAATTTCATCTATACCTGCGGATTTACCATTCCTCAACATTCTCACTATTACCCTTCCCCCTAAATGCCCATTCTTTTTACACCATTAAACCCACACACATTCACTATCACCTCTTCATTACTCGACTCTCCTCATGCCCATTTCATCAGTCACCAAGTCATTCTTTTAAATTAGAAAAAAATTTAGGGTTATTAAGAATAATTTTAAAAACAACTTTATTTTTGCAGGCAATTATATAAAAAATACAAATAAAAAAAAAATAACAATTAGTAATAGTAATAATAATAATAATATAATAATAATAATAATAAAAATAATAACAATAATAATAATAATAATAATAATAATAAAATAATAAAAATAATAAAAATAATAATAATAATAATAATAATAATAATATTATTTAAGAAATTTTATATAAGCTTCTAATTTGATGTAAGATTTGCAAGCCTTTTCCAATTTCCTAAAGGTATCAACCGCTACATGATTGATTTTTTTAAGGACTATTCTAGAGTAGAAAAGAACGACTGCTTTCTGAACTCTTAATCCAATATTTCGCCTCTGATGATGCCTGAAGTAGCCAGGCGAAATATTGGATTAAGAGTTCAGAAAGCAGTCGGTCTTTTCTACTCTAGAATAGTCCTCAAAAAAATCAATCATGTAGCGGTTGATACCTTTAGGAAATTGGAAAAGACTTGCAAATCTCACAATAATAATAATAATAATATATAAATAATAATAATATAATATAATAATTAAAATAATATAATAATAATAATAATAATATAATAATATAATAATAATAATAATAATAATAATAATAATAAATAAATTTCATACTTCAAAAAATTTTATCTTTGCAGGTATATAAAAAAATACAAAAAAAATAAAAATAATATAATATTATATTTTATAATAATAATAATTGTATAAATGCCCAGTTTTTGGGCGAGCAAATGAATGGGCAAACGCCCATTTTATAAATGCCTGCCCACTGGGTATTTATTGGCCAAGTATATATATATATATCTTATATTATAATATATAATTATTAATATATATAATATATATATATATTATAATATATATTATATTTATTATATATATATATATTTATTATATATATATATAAGGAAGTATTTATAGAATGTGTTCTGAATAAGAAGTTATAGATCTAAAAAGTTCAATGTGTTCAGATGGACAATCTTAGGGGAGTGCTAGGTGTGAGAAGAATTGAGAAATGAGGAATGACTTATTAGAGAGGAGTTGTGGTGTGAAGAAGGGGTAAATGAGAGAATAAATAAAGTATGTTGAGATGGTTTGGTCATATGGAAAAGGTGAATGATAGTCGGTGGTTTAAGCGGATGTTATAGTGCGCGAGTGTAATTTTGAGGGAACCGAACGCTGGGGTAAGGCCGAGACCGAAGGAAAAGACAGTGGAATTGAACGCAATAAGTAACGAATGTATATTGACAGGAGGAGAGAGGAAGAAATTGACGTTTGCAGCATAGGAAAAAGTGATGCATAATAGGAAGTGAATGGCGGGGTTTTGTGAGGGGGTATTGTTGTGGCCACCTGGGCACAGGGATGACGATTTCACCATTAGTGAGATCCGTCGCTTTACCCGTGAAAGCTCTAGGGTGGTTTTCTGCTGGACGGTCTCATATGGTATAGGGGGGGCGGTTAGGCTGGGCATTTTCTTTTCGACTTATTGTCAATTCTTCTAATTAGTTTTCTTTTTCGATGCATGAACGCACTTACCCCATTTCTTGGGAATAAAAAAGGCAGAAGATGAAGAAAGAAATAAAGAAAGAATATATATATATATTATATATATATTATATATTTATTATATTATATACGTATTTATATATATATAATATATATTATATATATATTATATATATTATATAATATATATATATATTATTTATTTTTTTTTATTTTTTTTTCATTATTATTCTCTAAACTGTATAAATTGTTCCAACATAGTTACTTGCTTAGGATGATGGGGATGCATTATTTGAGTGTTAATATTCTCAGTAGCCCAATGTGTTTACAAATACTTCCCGTGTTCTTTGGCATTTCTAATTAGCCAAAGGCGTAGATGTCAATGCCTCATTTTGGATGGAATATAAATTTTGTACCCACACCGCTTCTTTTGCAAACAATAATGGATATTGTCACCCATCGGGAATGGGATTGAGAATTTATGAATTGGGGAATACGAAAATATTTTCAGGATCAATTCCAGTTTTACCTTAGGCTCGTTTATATGCATAATTTATTCATTGAGCGTGTACAATCGGTTGTTATCAAATTGGAACACGACATTTCCCTTTCCTGGGAATATGTTGGTAACACTGATTAAAAAGGGACTAATATCAATTTCATATTTATATGAAGTCTGATTAAAACCAACTATTATTCTACAGCATCGTTCCATTTCAATGTTAACCTCGCCGAATTCACTTCCTCTACGGACATTTTTAAGGTCAATCCTCCACACTACCCTTCTAGCTAACAGAAGAAGTGTACTCGTCCACTTTGTAGTTTCCGTAGCGTCTAGATTTTTCAAAGTTTCCTTTAAAAACTCATTCACTTTCTCGACTTCTTCTTTGGTGGGCAATCTTTCTGGCTTAGTAAGTTCTGAAGGTCTGTTATTAACATAGGTTTGTGCTAAACCAAAATGTAACTCCCACTGTAACTTTAACGTGGCTAAAAAATTATTCACATCACTTAAGTAATCTACATTTGCTTCGGCATTGAAAAGAATTTTTAGATATTTGGCGTATGCTTTTAATTTAAACCCTGTTTGAAGCTTATTTGATAATTTCGAGTCAGCCATATTATCAATAGCTTGCATTACCCAGTCAAAATTTTCTTTTCTGAATAAATCCAAACTTAAACTATTATTATTCATTAGATTAGATTCCAAAATTCTTCTTAACGATATACAGATTACCCCAATTCTCCTTAGATGTGACATAACATTTTTCTTTAAAACTGGTGCCTTTTCCTTGTTGTTTATTACTCTTTGGAATAAATGCATTCCAAATTTAAGTAACATTTCATCATCTTTTATAAAACTACCTACTTCGTCATTTCTAAATTTAGATACTATTTTAATGTTAAATTCCGAATCATCAGAAGGTCTATTAGTAACAGGAATGCATTTAACAGCAGGTATTTGTGAAGTAAATGATTTGCATTTAAGGAAATGATCATTAAATTTATATTTTGAATAATAGCCTTTGCACCCTTTACATTTAACAAATGGGCCACCTCTTCTACTCTTTTTTTCTAGGTACATTATATTGCCAGTTGATTTTAAACTTTTTTCATTAGCGATTTCAATTCCTCTTTTCTTTAATAAGGAAAAATTCTCATTCCTACTTTTTTCAGGTAGTTTCTGTGCCTCGATAATTTCCTTTTCCCCTTTGTGTTTTGAAAGCATGTGTCTACGGAGTTTGGATTGTGGAATAGTGCAAAATGGGCACGGTCTAAACCTGTTGAGGTTTGCTAGATTCTTTTCATTTTTTAATATAGAAAGTTTAGGTTCTGAAAAATAACAAAATAAATTATAAAGTAGCATATAAAATGAATTATAAAGTAGCATACCCAGTACACAGTAGCTGTTAAAAATTTTTGTTGGCTCTGGCTCTATCATTTTAAAATATGCAGTTAAGGCTTCGGCTCCGAACCCCTTAATTTTTTAACTAATTTTTCGTCCTGCTACGGCACCAACCTCCAAAATAATTTAGGCTTGGGATTCGCAGTCCTACATGTAACAATATTTCTAATGATAAGGTTTTGAGATGGTGGTGGGGTGAGGAGAGGTCACAGTGTGCAAAAAAAAGTTATTATATTGGATGCGTGAGCAATTTAAATGAGAGCAACGGAGTTTAAATATTTAGACATATGTTGGATTGAAAAGGGAACAGATGATGCGGAGGGTAAAGTTATGAGTGGTAGAAAGGTAGCTGATGCAATTAAATCTTATGGTGAAATTTCAGGGTTCACACTAAATTTTTGAATTTTGATTTCCCTGACTTTCCACTGACTTTCCCTGACCAATTCTGCAAATTTTCCCTGACCAGCGTTGAAAGGGAGACTGAGTCCCTTTTCTTATAATTCCATATTGCAGAGCTATTTACTCAGGTTCATACTAATAAATTTATTTTGAAAAATTTACTTTAGAAAATTAATGTTCTCATCATGGATGAATTTAAAAAAATACTTTTTTTTTTAGTAATCATCCTTATACTTACCCGATAACCATCCAAAGGATGAATATAACAAGAGATCAGAAACAGTTTTTATTTATACAAAAGAAAATAAATTAAAGCTTTAGATTAATAGCCTAAGTTGCAATAGCGTATCAATTGTAATCACAAAAGTTTAACATGGGGAGATTTCGATTAACGTTTTTTTTTCTCAAGCATTTGAATTTTTGATTTTTTTATAGCGTCTTTTTCTGTTAAAGCCTTCAGGTTTTAACATTCTTTCTCTGCTTCTTCAAGTTTATTGATCTGTATGGATTAATATTCTTTTTTCAACCTTTTTATTCTTTCTTTTTCTTTCTGTTTTTACTCTTTGAGTTGTTCTTCATATCTCCTATGGGCAGCTCACATTTATCAACATTTTTTGAGTTGATAGGAACTTTCTGAATACTTTCATGAGATCTTACAGCATTGTGCACTGTTCTTTTGAAAAATCAGACTATGTTCTTTCAGATTCTCCACTAAATTGCATTTAATTATAGAAAACTCTTCACTGTCGCATTTCCATGGCGAACAATATCAGTTCCCTCTTTTAATAAATTTGCCATAATTTCGCATAATATTGGTTCTCAGGTGCTATAGAAGAAAAAAAATCATTCAACCTCCTTAGAAAGACAATCACATCCAAAAATATTATTGAATTTATATCAAGCTGGTTATAGAATGAAGCTTTCACTGTAAGTAGAGACTAGTGCTTTTTTTTCTCAGCAACAGAATCTTTTGATTCGGTTATTGGTGTACAATGCCTTAGCAATAAATCAATCTTTGTTTTCCTTGTTCTGGCTGATGAAAAATATACTAGGATACAATGATGAGAGCCATTGGACAGGCTTGTACTTCAGAGGCCATCTTTCTAATATCTTTCTGTCATTTGATTTGCACAGTCTGGCATTCAAGTTTTGTCATGTAAAATCTACTGCAAAAGCTTTAGTTGTTGGTTGTAGCAGGCATTTTTTTACTGGACTTAAGAAATCTTCCCATAATATTTAGTACGAGACATGTAAATCTGTGAACAGGAATGAACCAAGGTTCAGTTTGACGTACAACCACTGGTCGTTAAGTTAAGCTTTTTTTTGCTTGAAGTCATTTATACAATAAATAATAAATACCTTCAACTGCACAAAATCAAAATCACTTCGTCAACACTCAAAAAAAAAACACCTCAAAAAGTAAATTCCCTAAAAAGGAAAGGACTATAAAAGATTTTAAATCATAAGTCATACAGCCTAAAACACATCCAATATACCAATCACCTTCAATCGGAAAGGAATGAACTTGGAACACACTTCACGACAGAATAGGAAGAATAGTAGGTAATAGTGAACTAAAAATAGAAAGAAACAGGATAGAAGTAGATTTATGGAATGTCATTCCAAGCCCATCCTTTTTATTCACTTATCAAATATATACATCTCATTCCACAATTATACAGTAAGGAAAAAAAAATATATCAAAAATGTGTAACTTGGTCCATGGATCATTCTTCATTGTTTGGAAATTTTTAAAATTTTCCCCTGGACCTTTTTGGAAAATTTCCCTGACTTTCAGCATATTTAAAACGTTTCCCTGACTTTTCCCTGACCAATTTTTTTTTCCTCTGACTTTCCCTGACTTTCCCTGACTTTACCAGAAAGTTGAACCCTGTGAATGCAAGGAAATTAGGACTAAGAATTGAGTGTGGTAGGGTTCTGCATGATGTTATGTTATTGCCGGTGTTAATGTATAGTAGTGAAACTATGGTGTGGAATAAAAGATAGAGCTAAGGTGCAATCTATTCAGATAAATAATCATAGGGGCGTGTTAGGTGTGAGAAGAATTGGTAAAATGAGGAATGAATGTTTTAGGGAGTTTGTTGTGTGAAAAAGACGTAAATGAGAGAATAAACGAGAGTGCATTAAGATGGTTTTGTCAAATGGAAAGAATGGATAATAGTTGGTTGGTTAAGAAGATTTATAATGGTGTGTGTGTGTGATGGAATCGACCGGCTGGGAGACGAAGAAAAGTGGAGCTTGAATCAGTAAAGGAATGTGAGGAAAGGATTGTGAGTTTGGCAGAGCCGAGAATAAGTGCACATAAGAGTGAATGGGGAGCTTTTCGTAAGAGATGTATAAACTTCAATTACGAGATGCACATGAGACACGTCCGCAGATCTCGTGGAAAGAAAGTTATTTGGAAGAAAACTAGAAATAAGTAAACAAAAAAGGAGAAAACCCAATGGAGGGTAGCTTTGAGAACAGTGACGAGTGCATGCCGTCAAATGCTTTGGATTTTATAAAGCGCCACCATGCAAGTTTCCCCGTAGTTCCTGGGCGGAAAACCATATATCAGTAATATAGGAAAGTATATCGCGAGTAGACTTTGAGCGCCGAAAAGCTTGTAACTGGCGATCGGATAGGAGTGGATGAGATATTCAGATGGATTAAGAAATGAGAAGTTGAGAAGGGATAGAACTACAAGTGAGAGCTATCGGGCAATAGTTTGAAATCAGAGCGCTTCCTTTTTTTCGGAATAGGTTGGATATTGCGGCGTGCTTCCAGCACTGAGGGGAAAGTGTTTAGCATTGAGACATAGAGAATATAGTTGACAGAGGGGATGGGTTCAGCACGGAAGCACACTCCTTCAAACTCGGGGGGACGCCACTCGGGCCACCCATCCTTCTTTAACGTTCATAGTATTCATAGATATTCCGGAGACCACTGCACCTTAATCAAATGTAATCAAGTCAAAAGCATGGACACCATGAGAAGAGGAGGAGGATAAGAGGAATGCCAGAATCATTCAAAGCGGTAATTAGAGGAAAATAGGGAGGCTAAAGAGATTGACTTTTAAGTCGAGGCTGAATTATCACAGAACATCAGATCGATAAGAGGATGAAAGACAGTTTACAGAAGTTGCTAGACGATGTTATTTGGCGATAGAGGGAGAATGATTTGCAGTTAGGAGTCCATAATATAAATATATATATTATATTATATATATATATATATATATATATTATATATATATATATATATATATCTATTATATTATATTATATATATTATAATTCTTTCTTTTATTACCTTTTTATTTCCCAAGATTAGGAGTAAGGTGCGCTACACAGCATCGGGAAAAGAAAAACAGTAGGAATTGTTGACAAATGTTCGAAAAGACAAGCAGCACTTACACCCTCTGTACATTAATTTAGTGACAACTCGTCCAGACAGAAAATCCACCCCTAAGCCTTATGCGTGACCGCGACGGACCCTCACTTATGGCATATCGTCAGTGTAAGGGTTTTCATCCCTTGGCCCAGGTGGGCAACAACACCATTCCACCTCACAAAACCCCGCCATATACTCCTATTATGCACCTTTATTTCGCCTCTGCCAAACTCAATTCTCTCCTTCCAGATTCCTTTACCGACTCAATCCACTTTTTCTTCGGTCTGGTCTCCCCGGTCGGTTCCCACACACTCGCCACTATACATTCGCTTAACAAAACGACTATCATCCATTCTTCAACATGACCAAACCTTCTAAATGTATTATCATTTAGGTTCATAAACTTACCCCTTTCCCTTCACATCACACAATCTCTAATACGTTCTGTTGCTATATCTTGAATCAATTCTTCTCACACCTAGCACACCCTAAGATTGTCCATCTGAACACATTGAACTTTAGAGCTATACTTTTATCCAGACATCAGTCTTACTATTATACAATAACACAGGCAAAAACACTCCGTTATTAATGCTAAACCAATCACTTTTGACACCATTTATTCTTATACACGCTTCACTATCACTCACAGCATACTTATTGATCCTTCAGAAGGCCATACACAACACCAACTATTATCACTAACTTACTGCTATAGAGCTTACCAATTAACCACTATTCATAGCCTTGTTGCAAATCCATAAACCCCTACAATACAATTTATTTCTTCTTCTCCTCATTTCTCATCATTTGCTTCAGTGTGAAAAATTGACATCTACCACTCCTAAGCGCACTTTGTTCTTCACCAACAGTCTTCGTCACTCGACAAAATATTCAGCATTATATTTCCTTTATAACACTCCAATAACTAATTCCACTATTAATTTATAAGTTCCCCCTTATCTCCCTACCGTATAAGAGTACTGTTATACTCTCTCAGATCCCTCGAACTATACTCATAAATGCTTTATTACACAACTTCCAATCCAATCAATCACCTCTCCCCCGTTTGTGATCATTTCACCAGTAATTATTCATCTATACCTGCAAATTACCATTCTTCAACTTTCTCACACTACCATTTACTTCCTCTTTGCTCATAACCTCATCCCCAAACAATACCTATTCCTTCTTGCACCATCAACACACACATTCACCATCACCTTCTTTCATTACTGCCATATATATAGATTTTAGAAGCGTTCTTTCCACATCCACTCACATCCATTTCATCAGTTACAAAAGCACCACCCTATTCCTAAGCAGGCTCCCCTTATTTCTTATTCTTACCTTTCGCCGCCTCCTTCCAGAAAAGCTTCCTATTTCCTTTTTAGTCGTCCCCACTCCTCCTTCCAAACTGTTCCAATTTACCTCTTCTTTTCTCCTACGTATGCACCTTTTAGTATTTTTTTTTCTTCCTTAGTCTAATTCCGATCGCATATTTATTTTTCCTATCAATATGACATTTTTAGAACATATATATATATATATATATTATATAATATATATATATATATTATATATATTATATATATATTTAGTATATATATAATATATATATAGGTGCGGTGTAAGTAATGGTTTGCCCCTGGTGCGGTGCGGTGTGGTGTGGATTGGAAAAAAGAAGGTGCGATGCGGAAGATTCCGATAAGATGACGGGTGATGCGGTACAGTGCAAGACTTCCAGGTACGCTGCTTAAAAACCCGGTGCTAGGCCAGCCAACTCTATTATTATTATTCATTATATATATATTAAATAAAATTTTAATTAAAAAAAAGTACACAAAAAGTGTCTGTGAGCCAGCACTTTGACAAACCTTGCAGAGGGGACTGTTCTTTCTCAAATCCTGTTCTTTGATTAGGTGAATTTATTTCAATGTTATCATCCAACATAGCTGTGCAGTTCCCATCTTCACTTTCTTTCTCAAATCCTGTTCTTTGATTAGGTGAATATATTTCGGTGTTATCATCCAACATAACTGTGCAGCTCCCATCCTCGCTTTCGGGAATTATGGTTTCCATTCCTTCTAAAAATATATATAAACGAATATATATTATATATATATATATATATATATATATATATTATATATTATTATTTTATATCATTATATATATTATATTATATATATTTATATTATATATATATATTATAATATATATATTCTTTCTTCTTTATCTGCCTTCTATTTTCCCAAAGAATGGGGGTAGTTGCGTAACGAGCATCGGAAAGAAAAGCAGTAGGAGAACAATGACATAATTTTCGAAAATAAAGCCCAGCCTTACCGCCCCCTCAGTCCAACATTAATTAGTGGGAACTCATCGCAGTCAGGAAAATCCACCCTAAAAGCTTCATGGACAGCGACTGGACACCCTCCATATGTAGAATTCGTCAAGCGTAAGGCGTTCATCCTTGGCCCAGGTGGGCCACAACAATACCCTCTCACAATCCCCCGCCATTCACTCTGTTATGCACCTTTTTCTTCTCGCCTATACCAAACTCAGATTTCTCTCCTTCAAATCATTCGTTTACTGACTCAATCCACGGTCTCCCAGCCACATTTATTACCTTATTATTCATTATATATATTTAAATTAATTTTATTAAAAAAAGTACACAAAAAAGTGTCTGTGGCCATCACTTTGACCAATAACCTTGAGAGGGGACTTGTCTCTTTTCTCAACATCCTGTTCTTTGATTAGGTTGAATTTATTTCCAATGTTATCATTCCACTAGCTGTGCAGTTTCCCATTATCACTTTCTTTCTCAAATCTTGTTCTTTATGATTAGGTGAATATATTCAGGTTGTGATTCATCAACATAACTGTGCAGCTCCCATCCTCGCTTTCGGGAATTATGTGGTTTCCATTCCTTCTAAAAATATAGATAACGAATATATATTATATATATATATATTATATATATATTATATATATATATATAATATATATAGTAATTATAGTACTATATATTATATTATATATATATATATATATATTCTTCTTCTTTAATCTGCCTTCTATTTCCCAAGAATGCGGAGTAAGCGTGTGCGTTAACGACAGCTCGGAAAGGAAAAAAGCAGTAGGAGGAACATGACGATCAAGTCGAAAAGAACGGGAAAAGCCCAGTCATATACCGCCCCCCAGTATCATTAATTAGTGGGAACTCATCGCAACCCAAGAATCCACCCTAAAGCTTTCATCGGGCAGCGATTGGACCCTCTCCTTGGCTAGCCATCGTCAACTAAGGTAAGGGTCTCATTGTTCCCTTGGCCAGGTGGCCCAAAATTCCATACCCTCTCACATATTCCCCCGCATTCACTCATGTTATGCACCTTTCTTCTCGCCTCTACAAACTCAGATTTCTCTCCATTCAACATTACGTTTAATGATCTACTCAATCCACCGGTGCTAGGCCAGCCAACTCTATTATTATTATTCATAGTATATTATATTATTAAATTAAAATTTTTTAATTTAAAAAAAAAAGTACACACAAAGAAAGTGTCTTAAAGGTGACGCCAAGCCTATCTAGAACAACTAGACAAGAGCAGAAGAAGAATCATCGTTACAATTTCCAAAATACTGTTCTAAATTGATAATAGAGTGATAAATCTTATTTCACCACATGTATAATACAACATAAGACCTAGTTGCAGATTCACCTTAATTCACTTTCTTTTCACTTAAATACTTGAACTTCTTGAGTGGGCATTTGAATTTTTTGGTGTAATCATCAAGTCCAACATTAATTAGTGCTAAGCTTACCAATCCTCGCTTTCGGGAATTAATAAACGGTCGAATTCCATTCTAAAAATATTATAATAACGAATCTATATAATTAAAAATATATAATAATATAATTAATAATAAATATAATATAATAAATAAAAAAACAAAAACAAACTCTTAGAAATAAACCATAAATATATATAAACTACATAAAAATATTAAAAAGTAAAATCCTCAAAAAGTATAAAGATATAAATAAATATTTAAAAATGAAACTAACATCATATGGGCGAGTACGATCATGTGTTGCAAAATCCCTACTTTTCAGAAGTAAATACAAAGCAACTGGAGACCCACAAAGTACGGTCGACAAACAAACACACGTAACACGAAGCCATCAGAGAAACACAACGAAACAAGGCCACAGCATTAGACCACACACACACGAGCAGCCACATCACGAAAACATAAGTACACGCCAAACAAACAAGCAAAGACAGAACCTCAACTTAACCGCCCAACACTTACACAAAGTAAATTAATACTATAAAGGGGCAACTCATGCACAGATCGACAAATCACCCTAAGCTTATGGGACAGCGATGGACCCTACTACTGGTAGTCGTCAAGGTTAAGGGTTCAATCCGTTGCCAGCGTGGGCCACATTAACCTACCCTGCTCACAACTCCCCCGCATATCATCGCTGTTTTATTACACCTTTCTTCTCGCCTCTACAAACTCAGATTTTCTCTTTCAACATTTGTTTACTGATTCTCATCACGGTGACTAGGATCCAGCCAAAATCTATTATTATATATTCATTATATATATATTAATAAAATTTTATTAAAAAAATGTACACAAAAAGTGGTCTTGAGCCAGCATCTTTGGACAACCTTTGCAGTAGGGGACTGTATCTTTCGTCAAATCCGTGTGTCTTTGCATTGGTGAACTTTATTCAATGTTATCATCCAACATAGCTGTGCAGTTCCCATCTTCACTTTCTTTCTCAATCCTTCTTTATTAGTGAATTTTTTTCTAGTCTTTATCATCCAACATATGCTGTGAGCTTTCCCATCTTCGCTTATCGGAAGTTGTGCGTTTCACATTCATTCTAAAAATATTTCATAAAACGAAAATATATAGTATATATATTCTATTATTATACCTATATATATTATATATATATAGTATATATATATTATATATATATATATATATATATATATAATATATATATATCTATAATAATATATAATACTCTCCCTACATTATTATTATATATATGATAATTCGTGCGGCTACGGCACCACGTAAGTATGTATTGCCCAAGCCTGGTGCGGCTGTGGATTTGGAAAAAAGGTGCGAATGCGGTAAGAGTCCAGATTAAGGATGACGGGTTTGATGCGGTGTACAGTCGCACGGACTTCCAGGTTGCGCTAGTAAAAACCGGTGCTAGCCAGACAAACCCTACATTATCTCTCATCTCATTCCATATATATTAAATAAAAATTTGAAGAAAAAATAAACCAAAAAGTTGTCTCGTGGCACTTTTACAAAGTTGCATACTTAAGAGCTGTAAATAAACAGTTTGCAAGAAGGAAGAATGAGGACTTACAAGGGATTAAGAAGCTCTTCTGGAAGGTAGTACAAAAGGTTAAATAGCAGGAAAGGAAAATCTGTTCAGAGAATAAGAAAATCGGATGGTACTTTCGTGGCTTATGAAATGGAGGTGAGAAGAGTGTGGAGGCAACAATTCGAAAATCTGCATAACATTAGAAGTAATGAAGAGGTGTAGTGAATGTGTGTGGGTCTGATAGTGTAAGAAGAAGTAGGTATTTTGGAGATGTGGTAACTGGTATACAGGGGGTAGTAGGTAGAGTAAGAAAGATGAATAATGGTAAATCTCCAGGTATAGATGGAAATTACTGTAAAATGCATACAAGTAAACGAACAGAGATTGGATAGATATATAACGGATTCTATGGGCAGTTAGTGTTACAAGCTTTTGAGAGGGGATAGACTTTCGAAGGATTGGAGTGAAGTAATGGCACCCCTAAATAAGGGTAAGAGGGATAAAGGAAAATGTAGGAAGTATAGATGAATTACTTTATTAAATATTGTTGAGAAGATATATGTTGGTATTTTGGTTGAAAGAGTGCGTCGAGTAGTTAATTGATTGGCGAAGAAGAACAAGGGGCATTTTAGAAGTGATAGAGGTTTTCTAGTTCAGTTCTTCCATTGAAACAAATGGATTTGAGAAAATGAGGAGAAGAATAAATTGCATTTAGGTTTTATGGATTTGACACGTATGATAGGATTTAATAGGGAGCTCTATCGGCAGTGTTATGATTACCTATTGTGTTGGTGCGTCTCGAGCTTCTGATAGCACTCATCATTATGTATGACGATAGTGAAGCAATGTATAGAATAATGGAGAGGTCGTAGGTGTATTTTTCTTTTAATATTATAGGCGGTGCTAGTGGGCCAGGGAATGTGTTAGGATCTCCTTGGTTATTCATTGAAATATGGGATGGTTTGATGAAAAACCGAATACAAAGGCAGATAGACGCGCACGGATGGCAGATTCGCTCTAACTATTAGAATGATTGAGAATGTATCGAGGGGAGGGTGCAACCTACACTATTATATTGCGTTATGATTCGGCTTTATATGTTGGCTGATCTGAAGAGAGTTTGAAGAGGTATTTCGGTGAAGAGAATTTGTGCGAGGGGCCGATGTAAAAGGAGGGTTTGATGTAAGCGTAGTAGAGAAAGGTTATGGTTTGTGAGTCGAGGACAGTCTTCTTGTGAGATTATGTAGATGGGAGCACAGCCTCGGAACAAGTGTTTGAGTTTTAAATATTTAGTACCTACAATATGTTAAAACGAAAAAGGGGAACAGCAATGATGCAGTGATGATGGGTAGCATAGAAAGTATAAAAATAACAGTGTGAAATGGATAGGAAGGTGGCATGGAAAGCAATTTGATCGTTAGTGAGATGTTAATGGGTTAAAGTCTTGAGCGCGAATGGAGGTCTTTACACATAAGGATATATCTGTTACCTATGATTCAATTGTATAGGAGAGACTATCGGTCAAAGGATAAGGAGGTATAAAATTTAAAGTACAATGTGTTCGGATTGACATCTTAGGGGAGTATATTAGGTGTGAGAAGAATTGATGAAAATGAGGAATGAACGTTTAAAGAGTTGACTGTGGCGTGAGATGGGTAGAGATGACGATGAATAAATGAAAGTTGCGGATAGAACCTACATCATAAGATGTCATTAAGTGAAGGATCCGGTCGCCCACAAAATGTACCGTGAAGCTGCTTATGGAGTGGATTTTCTGATTCGACTAGTTCTTCACAAAAAAAGTCTAAAAGGCACCACAAAATAGAAGTTCCAGGGAATACGCGGCGACTAATAGGCATTAATCATCTATCAAATATAGTCGTCATACTCACAGTCTACATAACATTGCAGATCTTTCCGGCGTATGATATAAAGCAAACTCAATCTTATACACCCCCAATTCATAAAAATAAATAACAAAACAAAAAACAACTTAATAAATAAGTATGTAAAAAGTGATGAGTAAGGTAAATTACCAAAAAGATTAGTATATTTAATAATAAAATATAAATAAGATGTTATTATATAATATACAAATTTAAAATAATATATATAACATAATATAATATAAAATATAATACTAAAATAAACAAAAATAAAAATAAAATATAATAATAATAATAAAATTATAATAATTATAACATACTATAATAAAATTATTATATAAATATATTATATATATAATATACATTAGAAAGAGGATGGAAACACTTCTTGTAGTACGTATGACCGAAACCTATTAATTGATATTGAAAAAAAACTAACTAATATTTGTGAAATTTCTGTTAGAATATGGTTAGTAGGCAACTGAATAATCACCTATTTTCAATAAGAATAATCTTTTATCATAATAAATTTTAAAAGTATTAATAACATTAAAAATTGATTATTATATTACTTATATTCCCCCGCTCGTTATTTTAATTTTTATAATATTTAAATATTGATAAAAATTTAAATTAAAAAGAACACACTTTGAAAATAAAATTAAATTCCACCCTTAATAAACTTCAAACAAATAGCAATAAGCAACCCACGTCTTATATCTCGATTTACCTTGAATTTATCGATAAATGTTATATCTTAGGTTTTTTCCTAGGTTTCTGCTAGAAAGAATTAAAAAAGATATAGGAATGTCGTAGGTTCTAGGAATCATTTCTAAATTAAATAAGAATCTTTACAAAAGAAGTCTATAATTACTATGTTTCATAATTTTACGGAATAGAATGCAGGTTATGCGGGGTGCTAATACATATGGTTTTATCTTAGAAGACGGTGATGATAGAAAGGTGAAGAGAAATTATAGATTTTTCATAGGATACATAATATCTGAACTAGTATGTTTTGAGAAATAAATAAGGAGCTGATACAAAAGTCAGAGAGGCATACAGAAATAATGACAATACCATAGAATGAATATTGGAGCGAAACTAAAAATGAAGTTAGGATAGTAAAAACATTGATATCGAAAAGTATGACTAAAAATAAGCGCTACAAACATATGCAGGTGGCTTTGGGACATCTCGTGGAGATAAGAATAAAGCAGAAACTTGAGTAGGCGACGGGAATTTGTATTCAGCACGATGCAGAAATGAGTATGTATGCAAATATGTGTTTATAGTCA
>JABUQX010062947.1:2500-17500 GCA_015478945.1 Trachelipus rathkii | reverse complement strand
ATCGAATTTATCACAATGAAGGGAACAGATTTCGTCAGCTCCAAAAAAAAAAATGAAGAAACACATTTTATAAAAATAAACTTGATCTTCATGAAAAATCTAAAGACAACTAAATTGTGCTAAATACCTTTAATTCCTTGTCACTCAACTTGTCGATCCGCACCAATGGAAACTTTGACGTCAAAAGTTTGACCAAAAATTCTTCTTCATCCGAATCGAAACGTACTTTTGAATTTTTTTCTTTTGTTTTCTTCAACAATGAAGATATATTTTTCAGAGTCATAAATTTCTACAAAAAAGATTGCATAAAAATAATTGAGTAAAACTGCTAAACTAACAAATGTATTTTATAATTACATTAAAGGGAGAGAAGACATCTTTGAAGAATGATTGCATTGAAAGTGTTATTTACCAGTGATGTGTTTATTAATAAGAGTGATGTAATTTAATAAGAGTGATATCAGTGTATTTATTATTTTATCTCTTCTTTCAGAAGAACATCAAGTGTAATTGTATCAAGTTCAAAAGGCGGTCGTGACCTTGTTAATAATTAATTAGTACGAGATAAAGAATTATTTGCAGTAATTTTGTTAGTGTGCTTTAGAGCAAATTGGGTCCACCTTTTTGTATCACATAGAGAAAAATTTCAATGTGAAAAAAAAATACTTAAGAATTACCTTGAACTTAAATATCTTAAGAATAAAATAAGTAATTAACCCGTATATAGTTTAAATAAAACAATTCTACCATAAAAAACAATCTACAAGAAACTTCGATGACCTTTTCAACTTCAGTAAATTTCTTCAGGTAAGATATTGGTGTATCGTATCAGTGAAATTTAGTCAAATTGGTAGCAGAGCGTAGTTACAAAGCAAGAAGTGAGGAAGATGCCTGACTCAGACAAGGAGATAACTGATGGAGGTAGGAGAGATACTAGAACAGGATGCCCAAGGTTTTATGAAGAAGAAAGGGAGAAGGAAAGAGTGGAAAGAAGAAGTAAGAACATGGTTACTCATAGAGAAAGAATATGTGAAGTACCCAGGATTGGAGATTAAATTAAGACTAGGAGGAGGAGGAGGAGCTTTTGAAACCAATAAGGAAATAAAAACTGAAGATCTCAAGAAGAGAGGAGGGGAGGATTCTATAATAGAAAAATTGGAATTGAGATACGGTAAAGGAAGCGTTACATCTGGATAAGATGAGAGATTTTTTAATATTTGCAAAGAACAGGAAGGAAGCTATGCAGACATTCGTGGAAAGGTTTGGGAGAATGTATGAAGAATGAGAAACAGCTGGAGGAGGGACTATGACGGATAATATGAGAGGATATTTTCTTCAAGAGAAAACGGGCATAGATGAAGAGAAAAAACAATTGGTGTTAGCCAGTTGTGGAAAAGAGGCAATTTCTTTCGAAGTAATAAAAACGATGTGCCCGAATTTACTTAAGCGGAGTAACAACTGGTGAAGAAAGAGAGAAAGGAAACAGAAGGGGATTGGTGGAATAGCCCACCTAAGAAGGAAAGAATACAAGGAAGAAAAAACACTATGAGGTTTGGTAAAGTAACTTGGGTTGTAAATATGCGGATTCAGAATATCATTACGACACAAGCATGCCCAAAGAAATGGAACAATAAAGGAAGAAACTTTACAGTATTTAGAGAAGGTGAAATCAAAAAAGAATAAGAATAATGAAGAGGAGAAGGAAAGTTATTTCAGAGCAGAAAAAGAGGAAGATGAAGTCTATAGAAACATGGAAGAAGGCTTTATGTGGGGAGAGATGACTAGGTCGGAAAATGATGGAGTGAAGTGATGCACAGATAAACGAGATGAAAAACAGTCAAAAGAATAAAGAAAGGAGTTATGTGTTTGGAGAAAGTAAATATGAAACCATTAAACGTATAGATATACCCTGCCAGATAAGAAATTATAAATTTTTAATTAAAACTGAAGTAATTAAAGGAGATATACAATGGTTGATTGGTAGAGAAACCATGGAAAGGATGAAGATGAGTATTGATTTGAAAAATAAATTATTTTTCGAGTGTTTCTAGATCTAGAAATAAAATATAGACAAGGCAAACAACAAAAACATATTAGGATTAATCTCATAAAAGGATCCAAAAAGGAAAATGTCTGGTTGGAAGGTTTGAGAAAAATTGGATAAATAACCCAGAGGGAAGAGAAAACTGGGGAAATTACATCTACAATTTGAACATGGGCATTGAAATAGAATATTACAACTTATGAAGGATGCATACAGATGAAAATGTATCTAGCAAAGGGATGAATGAAGTGAAGAAAGAATTAAAAGAGATTTGCGAAGGTTGTGAAGTCTGTATTAAGTACAAGAAGAATCCCCCAAAGCCCTTGTCGGTTTTTCGATGGCAACGGTTTCAATGAAATGGTAGCCATGGATTTAGGAGAATTGGAAAGGAGCAAATTTCTGATAATGGTGGGTATGGCAACTCACTACTGTCAAGGTGCTTGGGTGAAAAATAGAAAAAGGTGAAGAGATCGCCGAAAAAAAAGCTGGAAAGATGGATAAGTATTTTTGGAACACTGAGGAAGTTTTTATCTGACGACGGATTGAATTTCAAGATGAGGAGGTAGAAGTTTTGGCTGAAATGTTTAACGTAAGGTTGTTGAGTGCTACTGAAGAGAGTCCTTGGAGCAATGGGAATTGAGAGAAAATGTTGGGTCTAATTAAACATTCAATGAAAAAACTAAAATAGGAAGGAGTTACCAAAAAAAGTATGTTTAAATTGGTCATTAGCTGCCCAAATGTTTAATGATGATAGGTGGATTTCCTTCAAACTAACTGTTATTTAGAAGTATAGGCATTCCTACGGTGATAAACAACGACAGACCATCAAATTTAGAAAGAGGAAACGAAGAAAGGATATTAAAGGAGAATTTGATAGCCAATGACAAGGCTAGAGAGATTCACATAAAACAAGAGGCCATTGAAAAAATGAGAAGGGCCTAAATAGAAAATGTGAGGGATCATAAAGTGGAGGAAGCAGTAATTGGAGAGGAAGTTTATTATAAAAGAGAGAATGAAAAAGAATGTAGGTCAAGCAATAATCATTGGAATAGACGGAAAAACTGTAGTGGTGAAACATGGAGGCGCTCTTAGAAAGGTACATAGAATAAATATTACGAGAATTAGAAGAAAACCAGAAGAGAGGAACAAAGAAGAATAAATGAGAGAGAAAATATGATGAGGGGGAAGAATCTGAAGATGAAGAGGAGGAGAGGTGAGGAGACTGAATTTTAATAGAATTAATGAAGAAGAATATGAATTAGAAAGAGAAGTTCAAGTAGAAGAGAGAATATCGATTATAAAGGGAGAAGAGAGGTACCGAGCAAACAAAAAAAGAAAACCAAGGGGAAATGATAGAGGTAAACATAATAGGAAGAGAGCAGGAAAAAGCTACAAGCAAGATTTGGAATAATTTACAATGTAGAGAATTTACAAATAGGACCAAAAACGTGGATTGATTTTAAGGAATGGAAAAAGATTAGACGTATACTTGATGGGGAGGAGATATTTTTAGCTAATTTTGAAGACGAAAAGGTATTAGAAGGAAAAGTAAAGTAGTTGGAAAACTGGATTGAAAATGAGGCGTATGAGGCCGTAAATAAAGGAAGTCAAAAAGTATTAACCGCCAGATTGATAGTGACAGACAATGAAAGGAAGAAGGGTTTATAAGGCATGATTAGTGGTGAGAAGTTTCAAAGAAAAAGATGGAAAATATTTTACAAACGAGTCAAATGTACTACTGAACCTTTAAAATTATGAATAATAATGTCAAAAAAAGATATGGTGGGAATGTAAAACAATGGATATTAATTAAGACAGCATATCTACGAAGAGATAAACTTGAAAAAACAATTTATATATCACCTCCGAAAGAAGCAAGAATAGAAATAATATGGAAGTTAAAGAGGGCAGTTTATGGATTGAAAGACGCAGCTAAGGTTTGGTATAATAGTGGTAAAAACAATGAATGGAAGTAGGGGGAGAGAAATGCTCTTTAGATCCAACAATATTTTGTTGACAAAGAAATAATGAACTAATGAACTAATAGGAGTAATGTGCACCCACGTGGACAATTTATTCTATAGAGGAAATGACGTATTCGAAGTCATAGCAATTAAGCAAAAATTAAAAATAGGAACGGAAGAGCAAGGATTATATAAATACATGGGAGTGGAAGTAAAACAGGAAGAAGAATGTTTGTGAATGAGTCAAGAAAAATATGTAAAACAGATGCAAACAGATGATGAGATCTAAGGACCTACAGAAAAAGATGAAGAATTAAATAAAGAAGAAATGGCAAGATACAGATCATTAGTAGGACAACTAAATTAGTTGAGTCAACATAGTAGAGTGGACATTACTTATAGTGTAAGTGACTTGAGTAAGGTTAATAAGCTAGCTTATGGGAAAGATTTGAAGAAAGCAAGTAGAGCAATTAGGAAAATAAGAAGAGAAGAGTTAAAGATAAAAATGGAGTGGAGAGAAGGAAGAATAAAATTTGAAGTGTACACAGACGCTTGATTGGGCAACGTCGAGAGGGAGAAGTTACAAATAGGACATACAATTAGCTTGGTAGATAAAAGTAAGAAAAAATGTCCTATTTTCTAGAAATCAGGAGTTGCAAAAAGGGTGACGAGATCATCTATAGAAGAAACGTTAGTACTAGTTGAAGGGGCTGAGACAAACATTTATATGAAAAACATATGGAAAAAAATTACAGGTTAAAATGTTCCTATAGAGATAAAAACCGATAACAAAACATTGAGTAAAGATATCTATTCCACTTCGGGAGTGATGGGTAAAAGACTGAGGATAAAAATTAGAAAATATAGCAATTATTAAAGAATAATAATAATAATAATAATAATAATAATAATAATAATAATAATAATAATAATAATAATAATAATAATAATAATAATAATAATAATAATAATAATAATATGGAAATGCTTCCAACTTACTGAAAGATAAAAAGCAATAACAAATAAAATAAATTACCTTTCCGCACTGATCATTTGACTGCTTCTGAATCCACATTGGATTTTCAGATTTTACGACATCACTGATGAGCGACTCTTTTTCGAACACAGCAGATTCCTTTTCCAATTCTCTAAATTCAGATTTTACGACATCACTGATGAGCGACTCTTTTTCGAACACAGCAGATTCCTTTTCCAATTCTCTAAATTCAGACTTTATAACAACTGTTAGATCTTCTACCTCATTTTTAATGTATTCTGGTAAAGGGAAGTTTTCCTCCTTGTCAAGAAAGCTCTAGAAATAAAATAAAAAGGGTTTAAGTAAGCTAAATTGTGCTTAACAATAATATTTTTTTTTTTTTTTTGAGTGGATGTATACATTGATCTCCGCAGCACACAAGAATGCGGCTATACCATGTTAGGAAACTAAAAACAGGGGAAACCCCTAACGGAACGAAAGAGGAACAAGTCTGAGATGGTTAGATCTTATACAAGATGTTCAGTTCCAATAGGAAGGCAAAAATGCGATCACTTCGAAAATGAGATGATTCGGATAAGATGTGCTGAAGGCGATGCTGAAGAGGTATAGTGAGCACGTCAGGAAAAAAACTTGCCAAGAAGTCGAGATGCTTAGCGCCAATCCACACAAAAAGATGAACGACTGTGAGAGAACAACTGGAGGAGCAAAATGGGCAGGTCGGGGGATCCCCCTGCGACATAAGAAATCCATGGGCAAGATTTGTATAACCCAGACGCAATGGAACCAGGGCCACCTCCAGGAGGCGACTCCTCCTACTAGTTGAAGACCACCAGCCAAGGATGGGTTTGACATTCCGAAGTTTGGTGCCACGAGCATCCTCCGCCCAACATGACTGCCAGCCAGAGAGGAAGCCCCGACGCAAAGAGATTGAGAAATCTGTAGCATAGAAATAGCCCAGGGGCACAGCAGGAGTAAGGTATTGGGCACACAACACCCTGTGTGCAACCGCCTGTTTGGCTTCCCCATCGGCCCGTTCGTTACCTGGAACACCCACATGGGAGCGAACCCAACAGAACTCAACATTGTGGTTCTATACAGGTAGCAAGCAGAGGGCCTGTTGAATGGAACAGACCAAAGGGTGACGGGTTGACTGGTCGAGCAACGACTGGAGAGCGCTCCGAGAATCGGAAAAGATGGTATAATTACCCCCATGGGCGAAGGTACTGATCCTGTTCACCGCCATAGACATAGCTATCAGTTCAGCTGAAAAAACAGGCGGAAGGGTGTGGGATACAGTAATGTCTGGAAACAGCGGAAGCTTCCACCCCTTCCTCCATCTTGGAACCATCAGTGTAAACCGCTATAGAGTCGCTATGGACCTCCGCGTGAGACAAAGGAATCCCTCAACTGCACCTGGTGTTCCTCTGACTTACTCAAAGACTGGATCCCACTGCAGAGAGCAGGAGGCAGAGAAACCCACTGTGAATGGGTAGAGGTAAAATCATACTGCATGACCGCTCACTGGGGAAGGTCGAGGAAAGCAAAGATGGAAGCAACAACCCCATCAAATGGCCAATAAGAAGGGTTGTGACGGATGCGCTCTATTAGAGGTGTCAAAGCCGGCGAGGTAGGAACCTGAAGATGGATGAACAGCGAGCACATGAGTTGCTCCCTCCGCAATGATAGGGGCATCACCTCGGCCTCTACCTCCAGGCTTACCCTCTGAGAGGAACGGAAAGCACCCGTGGCAATTCTCAGACCTTCAGTCTGAACGGTTTCAAGAAGGCGGATTACAAAAGGTTGTTAAGTGCATTGTCATTACAAATATGTATTAAATCACATAATTTAATATATAAAACTCACTAAATAAATATTTAATGTAACTTTGGACACTAATAAAATAATGTCTTAATGGTATGGCTTTCACCTTTGAACTAACAGGCAGGTTTGTTTATATTATGCCTTTGTTTTTTTATTAAAATGGAAATGGGTTTAAGCAATATTGATATATTGACTAGTCGATTTTGAAGACATAAAAATCTCGAGCGCAGCCAGAATGTAAACCTTATCCGAAAATGGCATCTCTTTATTAGAAATACCTTAATGGGGTTCACATACCGGTATATATATATATATATATATATATATATATATATATATATATATATATATATATATAATCAAGTTATATTATATATATATATATATATATATATATATATATATATATATATATATATATATCGAATAGGTCTATATCAAAAAATGTCTCAGAAATATTTTTTCACTCAGATGAAAGGTTCAATTAAGTTATATACAGTCGTCCCTTATAGAATGCAGTCTTGCTATACCGCGGTTGGTAAAAAGATATAAAAAAGTTAAATTAAAATTACAAAAATACAAAAAAAAATTCTGTAATACATACATATGTTAAAAGTGGATTAACTTTAAAATTTTATACATATTACAGTACTTGGGCTATTCAAATAAATAAAAAATAAAAAAAAATTATCTCCAAATTTATAAGAGTTTTATACATTGTATATTTCTTCATTTAAAAAAACTTTTTGTTCAATGTAAGATATGAACAGTACTGTACTATAATGTAACAAATATCCTACTAATAGGTATTATAGGTATTACAACGGCAGGTGCTCGCGAGAATTGACCTCTCGCATTCCTCCATCACTGCGTCGCCCTCGTAACACAAGAGGGGCCTTGTTCTCTCATGAAAATTGTGTGAATATTGAAGACTCAAGGATCACTCGTTGTGGTAGCTACCTCCTTTTTTCCAGCCACATCTGTTTTGTGGAACTCCTTGCCTTCTTTTATTTTCCCCGCAATATTTTTTCTTCCTCTATTTAAGTCCTGCGTCTGCCCACCTGTGAGAATTGCGTTAGGCAAGGGTCAGGGAGGGTTTACTCGACTTTTTTTATTTTTTTTTTTTTTTTATTTATTTTTTTTTTTTTTTTTTTTCCCCTTCCTGAGTGGTGGTATTATTTAAAAAAAAAAAAAAACTAGTAAATAAAATATGTTCACATACAGTACTGTAAATAACATTATATTTGCAAATTTATTCAATTATTATTAAGGATAAATAAAATACTGCTGCTATTTTATTCACCTTATAGGGGTTTAAAGTTATATGCGATGTCGCCTATAACGCGGGGGGTCAGGAACCTAACCCCTGCATTTTATGAGGGATCACTATATATATATATATATATATATATATATATATATATATATATATATAGAAACATATATATAACTGCTGCTGCTATATATATATATATATATATATATATATATACTTATATATCTACTGGTGGGGCTGCTACCTGGGTCAATGGTGAGGTTGCATGACTATGAGGCCCATCAATAGAGGTATTGGCTTGGGAAGTTACACTGGTATATGACTGCTGAAGAGCTGGAGGAGTCCCTACTTGAGGAGTAGGTACCTGAGGAGCAATGGAAATATGGATAAAATTATTGAGGAAAAGGCCAGGCTTTTGAGTACTCAGCAATTATGGGATGACAAAACCGGGTGCTTTAAAAACTACGCTTGAAACGTTCTTTTTGGGGACGTGGATGGCCTAGTGGTTAGAGCATCCGGTTATTGTTAACTCTGCGACGCGGAGTCCAATGTTCGAATCCCGCTGATGGAGAGTAAAATCTCCTGTGACTCATTCATTTAAAATGATTTTACTCTCCATCAGCGGGATTCGAACATTTGACTCCGCGTCGCAGAGTTAACAATAACCGGATGCTCTAACCACTAGGCCATCCTCAACACTGCCACTCCTCTTCCTACCTGAAAGGATGGTGGCCTGTTCCTCAAACCATGATGGCTCCTCCAACAGTTCCTAATCAGAGAAGATCGCGCTCTCCATCATCGGGTAAAATCGGGAGGCCTAGGCCATGAAGAAAGGCCATACAAAGGAAAAAAAAAGCAAAATAATGGTAGGAAGGCTATAGAGCAGAACTGGCCCCATCTCCGATTTTTATGAAAATCACAGCATAGACTAAATAAATTGTAATGAAGTATTAAAAAAAAAAAAGGATTGACGGCTTTAGAAAAAAAAATTACACTCTCAAAATTGTGAATAATTTTATAATCAAACTCCATCTTATCACAATTTACTGGGTATACTACTTTAAAAATCGAGAGGCAAATAAAGACTATGACGCAAGAAAACCATGAGATTATAGCTGCGTTTCCAGAAACCCGAGTGCAGCCCGTGTGCAAAATCGATTCGGAAACGCTTCGAATTGAAAAAATTACATTAACCAATCAGAGAACAGGAAATTATATTAGTACAGAAACAGACATTTATGTTATAAATAGTATATATATATATAATATATTATAAATATATATGAATATAAATTATATGATATATATTGTATTATTATATATATATTTATACATAATATAATATAGAATATAATAGATATATATAATATTAGAATACTAGATATAATATATATAATATGGGCAGGGAAATGTATATATTAATTTATATTTATGATATATTTTTTATATATATATATAATATAATATATATTATGGCCAGTTTCCATTGGCTCATATGTAGTCCTTAAAATATTAATGCTACAGTAAAAACGAATACATTTTTGGAATGCTGGTCCAATGGCCTGGAAATTGTAAAAAAAAAAAAAAAAAAAAAAAAAAAAAAAAAAAAAAAAAAAAAAAAAAATTCATAAAACTAGCACTACAGCGAAATAGAATACATTTTTGGAATCCATTTAAAATTCACATAAGAAATGTAAAAATAATAATAATAAAAAAAAAAATTGTTAATATTATAGTAATATGATAGAAGGCCTATTTAGAGACCTTTTATGGTTATCTCGATAAATAAATAGACTTCTATTAAATTGCTTTATACGGCACACTTAGGGGGCTCGAGCCGACGAAAGACAGAGGAGGTTTTCTCATACTCCCGTAGGGGAGGGGCGGTAGGGAACCCGCGACACCAAACAAAGAGCGGAGGTCCGGAGACCCTCACCCGGAGGGGGGGAATTAGTCCTAACCCCGTATTCCCGGAAGGCGAGAGGCTCCCGACTCCTGCCATCGGTCGGTATATGTAAGTTTCTTTAGTAAAAAAAAAAAAAAGCAAAATTTAATAGAAAGTCTCGTATTATTTTAACGAGTAACCAATAAAAGATCTCTAAATAGGCTCTCTATTCATATTAACTATAATTATTAACATAATTTTTTTTTCTTTGTTTATTTTCTATTTATTTTTTACCAGGGATTCCAAAAATTGTATTCCTTTTCGCGTAGCTATTGTAGTTTTTTGAGATTAAGTTTTTTTTTTTTTATTTATTTTTAATTTCTTTTTTTTTTTACATTTCAGGCCAGCAATTGACCAGAATTCAGCAAGTATTCCGCTTTACTGGTAGGCAAATTGTTTTAGTACATATGACGGACCGAAACGCGACCTATTATATATAATAATATATATTATATATATTATAAGTATATAAGATGTATATAATATATATATTTAATATATATATATATATTATTATATATATATATATATATATATATATATATATTATATAATATATATAATATATATAAAATATATATACATATATTATATTATATATACGTATACTTATTTTTTTACAGTTTTCACCGCCACCCTTTAGAGTGGCCACACATCGCTAAGATACCCCACCACAGCAGTCGGTCCTCTCAAGATCGCTCAAATTTGATGTCTCCCGCAACAGTCGCCTCCTTCCAAAATCGTGTAATTGTTATGTTTGGATTGCATCAGGGACGATGGTTAACTTTACAATCTAGAATCAAGTGAGACACAAGCTCCGGCCTGGTACATTTGTGTGCAGATATTTGATGGGTCTGTTAGTTTAAACCTGTTTTTTATATTAGTGCTGTTGGGTTAGCGACTTAGTTTGACCAAAAATGATTGGACTGTTAGGTAAGCGTAGAATACAGTTGCAATTTAGGAAGATGTTCATTTATTTTGTTTTTGTCATTCGGTTTCAAAATAGTATTCATTATGTGTGTGTATTGGTTTTGTAGAAGAGGAGTTGCCCTGTGGGGGGATGTTGTTTAGGATGTGTTTGTATAATAAGGCTGGGGAGATGAAGTTGGGTCTTAACCTGTGGTTATATCGTTGAAAAGCAGTGTTGCATCATATGTTGGTTTGTGTTTTGCTAGAACTGTGTGCTATTATTCTAAATGTTATTCTATGGGCAATTATTTTTGTTTCTTTAATGTAAGTTGTTGTAGAGTTGTAGTTGTGTAACTTGTATAATTCTGAGTGCTTGGTTTGGGTTGTTTGGAGTTTTCATGTTTCACTTGGTTAATAATTAATGGGTGCCATACAGGCGACGCCTAATTTAGATTGGTGATGGATGAGTGTGAGAAACTTTTATATTTTGTATGTTATTAAGTAGAGGATCGACCAATTTTATTTAGTAGTTTTTTCGAATTTATTAATCTTCATATTTTGTCAAAATAGTCTGGCAAGCGTATTGTCTGTCCAGTGTATTACCCCAGAATTTGGGTGCTTTTTTGGATAGCTATGTGTTTAAAGAAAGATTGGGGTTAGAGTGCCAAGTTGGCGGTCGTTGGTAATTAATGTAAGATGATTTGTTAGGTGATACAGACATTCTGTTGTCAGTTTGCCAAATTTGAATTTTGTTGAGTCAAGAAGAATTGTTGTGTTTAGGTTATGATGAGTGGTGGTTATGGTGATGTCATCTGTGTGGTTGTTATAATGGTGGTGTTTGTGGTTTGGTAGTCGGTGTGAATAGGTTGAAGAGTGCATATGGGATAGGATTGCTCCTTGAGTACGCCATTAATTGATATTATCTCTTGATTTCTTGTTGTGAATCTGTATTTGGGCTGTTCTCCTTGATAGGAAGTTGATTAACATTTGTTCAATTTAGTGCATAATAGATCTGTATATTTTTGTTTGATTAGATTGGATTGAGACTGTATTAAATGCTGGTTTTAGTCGATGCTATAATATGTTTGGGTGGGCCGCGACGATCTTTTAGCTACCGTAATATATGTTGAATGGTGTTTGTGAGAGCAGTGTGTTGTTGAGTGGTTTTGCTGGAAACAGAAACGTTTGTTTGGGATGTGTGGTTCATTAAAGTTTAGTATGAGCTCTTCTAAAGAGTTGTACAGTGAGTGTGGATACAGTGGATGACGATAGGAGGAGGTTGAGGAGTCTTTTACCTGGTTTTAGTTTTGAATGATGACGATGAAATAAGATATAGATATAGCAAAATAAAGTATATACTATCACTATTATACTATATATATATATATATTAAATATTAATATACTATATTTATATTATATAAATGAGTATATATATATATATAATTATATATATTATATATATTATAATATAATATAGAAATTATATATATTATAATATATTATATATATATCAATATATATATTTAATATATATATTAATATATATTATATATATTATTATATACTCTACTTTTACTACTACTACTACTACTACTTGAGATAATATTAATTAAGTGATGAACCTCCTTTTTTGTTAAGAAATAGAAAAGAAATTCTTTATATAACCTATCCTAAAATTAGGTTTTTCCCTCCCTTGACGTTCTGACTTATTTCTGGCCTCTTTCTTTTGTCCTTTCCCCCTAAACTTAGGGGATTTTTTTTTTGTTTCTTCGTTTTATCTCTTATTTAAGGGGGAGGTTCTTTATTAGGTTTGAGACGTACCGGATCAGAGAGAGTATCAGAGATTGCGGATGCTTGCGGATGTTGCTTGAGGATTTGTATATATTTTTTATGGGGATCGTGTGGCGGATGCCTGGCGGATTCGAGATGACTGCTGATGTCTGGCGGATTCGAGATGAGTGCGGATGATGTCTGGCGGATTCGAGATGAGTGCAGATGCGGATTCGAGATGAGTGCGGATGCGGATGTTAAATTTAATGTGAATGGGGATACCATGGGTCCCTAGATTTTACATGTTTTTTTTTACTCAGGAGAAAATATCATATTTGACTTCATGGTTGAGAGCAGCCTTGAGTTGCCAAAATTTTATCAAACTGTTTTCTGCTTTGTCATATGAGTTAACTAACCGGTTCGCCAAACCGTCAACGAACGGCCCTCCAGCTCACCGCTGGTTGGGAGTCTATATAACTTTTTTCCCCTTCAGCTCCATCATCATAAACTAAAATTTCTGGTTCCGATATAAAATCCGAACACTTTTTTTTTGCGGGGGGGGGGGGAGGAACGAGCTTCATCCCACTCCACCCTCAAAAAAATTCTTTTTACTCCAGCTCCACCTTCCGGCTCTTGCTCCTGTAGGAAACCCTCCGGCCCTTGATAAAAAAGAAAAGATAAAAGTAGGTTTTTATAAGCCTTTGATAAATTTTTTGCTTTTTTTTCATAAAGTTTACAATATTGTTTTTTCTATTTTCCTGTACTGAAAATAATAATCTTGATTTCAACTAATTCAATATATAACCAAGGTGTATGCCATTAAGGAAATGACAACTAAGAAATTTCTCTTATTATTCAAAGCAATACTATATCGTGGATCAAAATGACGGTAGTAACAGTAATATTTTGATTTTTAAACTTTAACCATTATATTTAGTTTTACATTAGAAAACAAACAATTTTAATATATTAGGAAATAACTATCAAGTAGTGTAGTTATAATATGATTATATGCCAATTTAAATGACAATGCAATTAATTTCTAACTAGTGAGTGAAAAATATAATTTTAGAAAAGTAGAGTAAAAAAACTAAGTTCATTTTGAGACTTATTAAAAATTATTTTCACTCTGAAAATTTCATTCTAATTTAAATTTTGAAACTCAGAAAACAATTTTAACTTTGAAAAATTTCATTCGAATTTAAGGAAAATTTTCGACAAAATAATTTTAATTTAAAGAAATCTTTTAAAACAATTTCGACGAAATAATTTAATATATATATTTCGACAAAATAATTTTAATTTAAAGAAAACTTTTAAATAATTTTAACTCGTAAACTTTAAAAATTCACTTTAAAAACTCGATCTTAAAACCCGAATTTAAAACTTATTTTATAAATAACTTATAATATTTACTTTTAAAATTCGTCAGAAACGTGTAAGTAGACAAAGCAAATTATTTTTATTTATTATTATTTTTTTGGAACTTTGAAACTTTAATTATCTTGAAACTATTTAATTTCATTTTCAAATTCAATAATTTCAAACTTCCAAGTGTAAGTTTATTTAAATGAATTTTTGTTAATTTAAATTAATTAATTTAATTAAATTTATTTTTAAATTCATTTAATTACTTAATATCTAAACCATTAAATTTCATTTAAAATTTTAAATTGATTTTTCAATGTAAATACACTACAGCGTCGATGCCCGACCAAACTTTTGAAATAATAATAATAAATATAATAATAATAATAATAATAATAATAATAATAATAATAATAATAATAATAATAATAATAATAATAATAATAATAATAATAATAATAATAATAATAATAATAATAATAATATTGCGCTGTCTAGCGAGACGTATTACGTCACCGGATATTTACTTTTTAATATCATTAGGAATCATACGTGAGAATTTAATGCATTAAACTACAATACTATTGGTGTGGCAGATAATACCTGCGTGTAAGTATGAGAATACTTCACATGTGTATTAAAAACACACACAATGTATATTTATGTATCTCCCGGGAACGAAAAAATATATAAATTTTAGCATACAAAATAAACCCTATAAATATATATATATGGTTATATATATATGGTATATTATATATATATATCTTCCATAATATGTATATATATATAATATATATATATATATATATTATATATATATATATATATAATATATATATTGTATATTATATAATATATATATATATAATATGTTATATATATAATCTAAGTATATATATAT
>JABUQX010062946.1:47500-59496 GCA_015478945.1 Trachelipus rathkii | reverse complement strand
TGATGAAAGCCCGCTTTGCTCGTCCCGAAGAGTATTCCCTGCAACGATTTCTAGCAAAGAATGAAAATTAGGCAGAGTGATAGGAAGTTTTTAATAATAAAGTGATTGATAAATTTTGCTCAATCAAAAGATAAGAAGAGCGGAACTTTCTTTTTAAAAATATAAATTGTAAAGGTAAGTTACATAACTTTTTAAAAAATAATTGCATAATTTTTTAATTTTTTTTTCTAGATTAATGCTTTACGGTCATCAATGCTGTCTTTTTTGAAACACCCACGCACTCACGCGCACACATTTGTATATATATATACTATATATATATATATATATAATATACTATATATATATATATATATATATATATATATATATATATATATATGATATATATATATATATATATATATATATATATATAAAGAAATAATACCTATATATAGTGTTGTCGTGTTGTAGTTGGTGAGTAAGGAACTGCAAAATGCAAACTACCCAATTATTCGTTATCGATAGGAGAGAGACACTCTTGCGCCTGATTATATATTTATCAATATATCATAGGATAAACCCCAAATTCCTTATTTATATATACCCAGTATTTGCTTCCCTAGGAACTCAGTAGTATATATATATATATATATATATATATATATAGGCTTATATTTTATTAACCTATATAATTATACAAGTTTATTTTAAATTTATTAATATAAGTATTTACTATATATATATTTATATATTTGTTCTTGATGCCCATTTCAGATATCATGTAGTGAGGGTATATATTATATACAATATATGCTTATAAAAGGGTAATCATAGGCTAATATATTATAATATAATACTAAAATATAAAAGTGAGTTTGGCCACATATATATATATATATATATATATATATATATATATATATTATATAATATATATATATATAATTATATATATAATATATATTATATTATAAGTCCTAAATCACGTTCTGGTCATCAAAGCTTCGCTTTTCGTATGCCTGCCGTCCATTTTACAGTATTACTTTTAAAATCTTAGTGGAAACATACATATGCAGTTCCGAGTTATGGTCGACCAGCTTTTACAGGTAGTGGATTTATATATATATATATGGAATAATATATATATATATATATAGTATCAAATTGTAGGTAATAATACTATCTGTTTTTGAAACATCAAAATCAATACTGAGTATTCAAATTTATCTATAATACTATATATATAAAACATAACTATATATATATAATAAATTTAGGTACCTTCGTGAAACACGGTGTATGACACTAGTGAGGGTATTATCAAGGTATATTTTTATAGGTAATTTTATAAAAGTAGAGTCTTCTAAAAGAAACTTGAAAAATTATACAATATATTTATATATCATAATAACTATACTTTACAGGCTTCTTTACTATTTATATACCCTTAAAGTAACTTAGATTTCACTGTAAAGTAGGCAAAATTTTTAATATCTAATAATATATATAATAAAGTGACCCTATAGGTTGTCTGTGAGTCATAAAACCATAATATTTATTAATAACAAATAAATAATAAGATTTATATTTGTTGTCCTCCTTTCACTAAATTGGAACGAGGTTCGACAGAATGTACTGCTTCTGCTGTACGGATTTTGAAGGTAAAGATAATGAAAGGAGACGATGTCGGTAATCTCATGGTTGTATGTGCACGAGTATAGTACTCTTCATCTAGAGCCATGATTTCATAAGTGGGAAACAAATCTGTTGAAATTCATCTGATACGCTCGTTTATCATTCATTCGTCGCAGACGAAGTGCGAATCTTTTCAAAGCTTCTAGGAGAAGTGTCATGAGGTGGAGTTTCAAGCTTTCTCTTTGATTAGTAGCACAAAACTTCTAACAACCAAGAGATAAGGTTCAGCACCTGGTTGTTCCAAACTTGTGAGATGTGAGGAGTAATAATTTTTTGTATTTTTAGTTGAAAGAATAAGGCAAAGAGGTTGGAAATAAATTGCAGATTAAATAGGGATATCAAAGATATGGGAAAAAAATTCTACAGATAATTATGGTAATTTTCTTTAACTGGTCATGTTGGTTGCAAATTATGATTTTTGTGATTTTTAACAAACCATCAAATAGTAGAAATTTGTTTGACATATCAATTGAACTGACAGGTTTATGAATGCTGCGATGAAATGGACAGAGCTTGCCGAAATCATTAAAGAAGACGACCCCTTTGACGAGCCTCTCTTGTTTAGATTCTATTTTTGTCTATAACAAACCTTATCAAAAAGCTACTTAAAGTAATTGGTTTGATCGTGGCTTCCAGACCGTGAATATCTTTTGAAGACCTTAGGCAATAAGATAGCACAAGAGTGAAACTGATTTCAAAGCGTGTTAACTGGTAGAATAGTACTCAGAAAAATGGTAGTTGTTATGGAACAAGTTGAACGATTTGGCGTTACGCTAATGTCTTTCAAGAACCAAGATTATAGTGAAAGAAGAGTTGGAGATAACAGTAGTCCTGAATGAAATTTCATTTTCCCCTAATGATTGAGCTTTGTACGAGCTTATAAAAATCAATAATAATAGCTTCCGCTATGTGGTCCATTTGCAAATTATTATTGCAAAATACCTTGCCATTGGTCTTTGTTCATAATTGAAGCGGAGCTAACAATATGAATAGGTTTGTATAAACGGTCAAAACAGGGAGCTGCAAGTTTCAAAAAGGAAATTGAAGATCTTATTTACAACTCACATGTATGAGGACACCACGTGCTGACTGGTTAGTTAGACTGTTCAAGACAGTAACCAATAATTGCGGTACTCCAGGAGGAAGGAGATAAATTATTATGGAATAGGTGTGTTATGGTAAACTTTTCGTGGTTTGTATAAGCATCGCCCTACTATCTATAAATGAACTACGCGTATGGGAGAGGGAACAGAGAGGACGAAAACATATTGCAGTTTGGTAAATAGTTCACATGTGCTCATGCAAAAAATAGGAGCCCACAAGAGTGTTGTCGCGCGAGTTCAAACATATTATACGCTCATTCTCTTTCAATTTACGACTTATGAGAGGTATTATTTTATAAAATGAGGAAAGGTGTAAAATGCAGTGAAACGTATTTCTATTATTTTATTTACCTTCAAAATCGTTATAAAAGAAATATCAAATGGAAATTTTTGACTAGCACAAATCTAAAATTCCATAGCAGATTTTAATTTCACGCTCTCAATAGGTCCAAGATTTGAAAACCTATTTATGTCTATTTTTTATAGATTTATTTTTTTTTTATACTCTCAATTTGTTTTCAAAATATTTACAGAAGTTTAAAATCTGTTGTAGTATTAACGCAGAACTTGGTAGAGAGGCTGCTTCACAGTAGGAGATAAAAGGAGTGATCAACAATGTGTGAAGTTCTGTTTCAAAACAAAATTATAATATCAAGTTAACTAGTTCATATATGGCTTAAATTTTTAGAAAGATTAAAAAGTATTGAATGTAGAATGTAGATTATAGATTTTTCATAGGTAACACAAGAACGGTCAAAGGGAAAAGGTAATGGTGAATATCAATAGATTTAGAAGCTTACCTCTTGTGAATCTCAACTGCTCAATGCAACTATGAATGGTCTTTTCACTGTTTAAGATTGATAGCCATTTGGTAGTTATACTATAGACGTGATGTTATTCTACCTGTCCACACACCAGTAAATATACCCGTCTAAATCATGCTAGAACTCGACAAGAAAATATTAATTATTCGAAATCCGTAATGCTTGATACGAAGTTCATTCACCATACGGAAGATTTCATTTCATATGATTAGTATTATTTACGATAACTAACATATAATTGGTGAGAAAGTATTTGAAAGAAGTCATTGTTTATATGATAGACCCGCTGACAGTCTTGAGATGCAGTTTGTAAGCTCTTTATACAATGGGCTAGAAGAAAACTAACATTAAAAGAAAACAAGACATATCCTAAATGGAGCATGAAGAAATCTGTGAATTGGCGATGCTACGAAATCTTTGTTTATTTGAAGAGGACGAAAATCTTTTATGCGTACTGCTCTAAAATAAACAAATTTTTTCGGTGTTTATCATGCGCCTTTTTTTTGTTGTTTTTGAACTCTCGACAAATGGACTAGAGTGGTGGTTAGGTTCCACATTCTTATAATGTACAGTTACAGTTGGTACTTTACTATATCCTTTTGTACAGCCAAAAAATGTTAACAAGTACACACGTAGAAAGGGAATAAAATTAATTCATATAGACCTTAAAATAGTTACAGAATCAGAACTTTAGATCTGTTACAGTGTTTTAAAGATACAGTGCGGCTCGTGTAAACTTGGGCATGGAGGTTTGGTTCTCGCAAGATTTATATTATAGTTAATTTGATAATATAATATAACTATATATAATTATGTTATATATATAATATATATATAATAATATATTATATATATATATATATATATATTATATATATATATATAATATATATATATATTATAATTTATTATATAACCTCATATATATATATATACCTATATCAAACTAGACTCATCTTAGTACTCTATATAGCTCATATTCTAATGATATAAGGATAAGGAACATCACTATTGGTAAATGTAAAGGATGAACAAATCTGGTAATATCACATAACCTTATATTATATATATATATATAATAATATATATATATATTATATATATAATAATATATATATATAATATATATATATTATATATATTAGAGGAGAGAGAGAGAGAGAGAGTAGAGATGGGGAGAGGGAGGTCAGTAAAAAGTGGCTAGAGTTCGCCGTTGATATATATATATATTATATTATATTATTATATATATATAATATATATATATATATATTATTTTTCTTCTATATATTATTATAGTTTAATATACATATATACGTGGATTCATCCATTAATAGTATGGAATCATATATACTAAAGTACTTTTATATAGATAGAGCTATAATATATATACCTAATATATATATAACCAGCAAATATCCGAATAGCTTGACGACCTATATCTAAAACTAATTCCCAACAGCTTACAACAAAAAAACTAGAAGAGACAAAGGTTAAAGGCTTATGTTAATCTTATATATATTAATTAATTGAATATTCAGCACGACCAAAAAAAAATAATTTCAATAATTTATTTTAACAATTGATTTGTCCTTTATATTTATATATTTATATAATATATATATTAAATATATTTATATATATATATTATATATATATATAATTATATATATATATATATATTTATTTATTATATATGTATTAATTAATATTATAATACTTGTATATAATTATATTATATATATATATATATATATATATTATATATATATATATATTATATATGTTATAATATATATATATTGATATATATAGTTATTTATTATTATATATCTATATACTTACGCCGGCACTGGCAGTATCGAGACAGAGCTGTTTGAATCCTCGAAGAATCTTTGTAAATCAGATTATTTTTGTTGGTACGAAATCGCCAATACGGAAGGGAGACTTACCCTTCTTTGAAGGTTTTCAGAAGCAAAATTTAAGAAAATAAATAACATTTTATTCATCAGGAGAAATATTAAAAATAGTTTAAAATTTACAATTATGCAATTTTTAACATATTTGGGCTTCACATTTAATCAAATTTATACAGGTCACAAGCACTTATGCACATCATTCAATTTCTCACCTCAGCAATTCATATAAATGTGATTATTTTTTTACAATCATTATATATATATATGTATGTTCATATATATTCAAAGTTATTCATTTTCAACACCAAAATAAAACAATAAATCACATATAAAGCCGGTATATAAAGATAATTACGCTATTTTATTTGTCTTAATATATGTCTTCATTTATTTGTGTAGTCTTATTTTTATGTAAGTTGACATTAAAGGACAACTAGTCACTCCCTTTCAAAATTTGATATATGCAATTTTATATGAGACATCTCTAGAGTAAGTTGTCTATTATATAAGATTCAAATGAAGTTCCATAACTGGCAACCTTGCTAATATAACTACTATTTATTAGGATATTTGGTATTTAGCCTTTTCCTCATTGTTTAATTGCTATATTTAGTCGTTTTTTGTAAGAACTATTTTGAGTAAATGTTGGTTCTTTTTTTCAGGGCTGAGCAATAAAATATAATCGGAGCTTACCAATTTATATACTATTGGAATATATGAAAAAAAAATATTTTCAGATATACAAACTGTGTTTGCAAAAAGCCATTTTCTTTTCTTATTTTACTTGTTTAATTACTATTTATTTTATGTATTAAAATTGTTATTTATTTAAAAAAAATTTTCCTTTTCACTTTATTTAATATTAACAAAATTTTTATATTTCCATCAACATCTCATAATTGGACTCATGGCAATTTTTAATTGGAGGGGACGCCAGACCCTTCGAGAGTAACCATAAAAGACCGAGTTCCCCACTGGGTTAGTAAAACAAGCCTTTCTTAAGGGGAGGATCCAATATCATTTAGGATAATTTTGTGGATCTATTTTCATTTTATAGCCCAACTTCACTATTATATAAAATGGACATAAAATTCTTAATTTAATCAGACAATTTTGATGGGGAAAAAAAGCAAAACCGCAGCTTTTTATTCTGACCTCTAGAAGCGTCCATTTTTTCGGGTGTTTTCTTTGTGTCTGTAGTCATTAATTCTTTCTTTTTTGTATTTCTTATTTTTTCTTCTCAAGACATATTATTATTATTTATTGCCATTTTAATTTTATCAATTGTCGAAACTTCTTTTACAATTTTTTCGAAATGACTTCAACTTTAAATATCACATAGATTGGTCTTAAATTCGCGCACAAAAATAGCTAGAAGTTTAAGTTCGTAGTTGATACGAATTAAAAAATTTTAGTCAAAAATAATATGAGGTTTTAAAAAAAGTGATATATATATAAACGATGCTACATTAGACACAGAAAACACCGAAAATGACGTTCTAAAGGTTTAATCCAATTATAAGATTGGTTCTCCACATCAATTTTGGTCTGAAAATTAAAAGAATTTTTATGGTGTAAGTTTAAGGTGGGGGGCTAAAATTGGGTTCCTAAATCTCCAATATTGATCTTTATTATATAATTTTTTATTTATTTTTTTTTTTTATTACACTATTCAGCTATTAACTTTACTTATATTCTCTACTTTAGTTCTTACTTTGTGCTAGATTCTTATTACTGGTAATCACAGGTATTGTTATAGATAGTTATTATATTGATATTATACATCAAAATTTATTATTAATTTCATTTATATTTGTTATATAATATATTATATATATTATATAAATTAATAATTAATAATTCTATAATATTATTATAACAATTATATATTATGTAATATATTTATTCATATATAGAGGACATTATGTATTGTAGTTTATTTTCACTATTTCAAATATTAATGTTACATTATATTAGGATTATATATATATTTATTACCTATATATATAATATTTTGTATTTATATTGTGAGCGTAATTATACTCACTATTTATATTATTAATTTATATACTAGTGATATATTATTAATAGCAGTATTTGCACACTAAAAGTAAAAGTGACTCTAGCATCTCTCCTTCGATTTATGGTATTGCATCTAAGACTTGGAATAAGTTATTATAACTTTACTAATCTAAATTATTTACTTATATATTCAGTTAAAAAATAATTTTTAAAAAACTATATATTCTACTTTCGATGATTATACATTTCCACATTATAATAATTAATTTAGTATATATATATATTATATTTTATATTTATAATATATATTATATAATACTAATTTAATTTTATTTCTATTTCTAATATTCATAAGTCAAGTAGGTAAACCTTAAGTATATATTTAATAGTATTATAGCTTTAACGATGTAACTAATCTAAATAAAAATGAAAATACAATTAAATATTACTTATATTAAATTTTATTTATATAAATTATTTGATATATGAGAAATGTTACAGAATTTAAAATACAGTTAAAAAAATCTAAGACACTTTTATTACTCAATATATATATACTATTAGTTTTCCAAGGTTGACAAATAAATAGGTAATAATATATAATTATTTTTAAGACATTATTATTAGTAAGCCTAAATAATAATAATTTTATCTAATAATAATAATATTACTTATAATATATATATATGTATAAATAATAGTTCTTAAATATAATAATATTTAACCTTATATTATATATATATAAGTATATATTATTATATATTATATATATAATAATTAAAATAATAATTTATATAAATATATTCTATTAAAATATTTACCCTATATATTATATAGGGTACAAGGGTGGATCAGTCTAATACTTGGCAACAAAACTTCCAGGTTTGGGTATTTTTTGCCATAAGATATATTTAAGATATATATTTCTAGTGGTCAATACCACCATGCTCACCCGAAAACGAGGGCCCGGCCTCGGTTCCAGATACAAGGTTTGAGTTAATATATATTAAAGGTAAATAGATAAGAAATAATTAGCTGACAGTCACAGAAAAATGCAATTAACAGCAAATATTCATCCGCAGCTCTATTGTTAATTATTGTAAGATACACACATACCATTTATGGTTCATTCAGGGAAGAAAAATATCACAATCAGAAATAGTACCTGAAAGGCAATGGGTGCACTAAGGTTATCAACATTGTTGGAAAATGGCGCTCACCCAGCAAAATCTCCACCCAGCGGCTTCAAGCCCTTTCTTATTCCTTTCCTGCGACGATGATCTTCTGGCGGACACGTTTGAAAATATACCATGTGTGTGGCCGAATTTGTGTCACGAGATGTGGATTATCAGGGCCGTATAGCTCCTTAAATTCTCTGGAACTTTCCTATTAAGTTAGACCTGGTTGCTATATCAATAAATCCCAAATTATCTTTTTAGTGCTGACCTTTCGCAACAATTAACAGAAATTCAATTTTTTGCACTCTAAAATGTCTGGAGGCACGGTAGAGCGGAGGCCCAGTTTCTGTACCTCCTCTCACGGACCTAAGCGATCACCACACTCCCGTGGGAACTATAACAGTGTTTCAAATAGTTACCACGAAAACTAAATATAAAAGCTGAAATGAGGCTGGACAGGTCGCCGTCGTGCATTCCGTGGATTAAAACAATTTTTCGAATTAATTGTAAATGGGAACGTCTTCCAGTAAATGCACGGCACGAATCAATGTTCAAAGAACATTTCGGGCCGAAAAATAAAATACATTCTCCATCAGTATATCCTCGCTGGTAAAAAGAATGGACCTATCAATGGTCGCCAACAATTCCGACCCATACATTCATGAAAACTGGTGTTGATAGCGCGGTTTTCAACTATTGCATGTGGGTTTCATCAGCCCAGCCCATATGTAATTGTTGTGGAAATTCAAAAACTCGGCCTTACCTCTTGGAACAAATCTTACACTCGACGGTTGAGCGATATTACAAATATTTCTGCTAAATTCGGATTTTAGAAGGATTTTGTTCTGCAATTTTTTGTTGAGTATCGAAATCATTTAACCAATGCTAATCTTTCGCAGGAAAGTCCTGTTGGTAACCGCTTTTATTAGTTGCCCTTTTGCATCTTCGTTGGACTGTGAGTGAGATTCTCCAGCAGTACGATTTTTGTTTAATAAGGCTTTGAAGAATATTAGCATAAATCGTGCTTGCGCATTAATCTCATTTTGGTACTTGTTGTAGGAATGTCCTCAAGTTCTTTGGGAGAAACTGTTCTTCGAACATCTGGAGTTGATCTTGTGCGAGGTCGCCCGTTTCCACTCCGTTTCCATTAGTAAATATTTTAAAACTTCATGTTTTCTCTAAGACGTTGATGGGGACGTGCAAACATTTAGTTTAATGAAATGCGGGATGACACGATATGGTAGTACATTTTCTTTCATTAGAGACGCACAATGGCTAAATTTGAATATCACGCTTCTCACATACGACGTAAACAAATTGCATATTCAACATTTCAACTATTGTGTAATTCTTTTCAAAAGTATGAGCAAACAACTTTGGTAACACAGATTGACGCGACACGGATTCAGTATATTATTAGAATGAGCGAGATACGGGAACAAGTAATAACAGGTAGGTACTTTCCTACGGTTATATTGGTGCTTATTATTAAGGTTGAGATGTGGCACGGGCCGGGTAATGGATATATCAGATATGTCCACATAAGTTTCATCACCTTGTATCTTTGAAACGAAGCGTTTTCGGTGAAATGTTTATTGACACACATTATTATATTTATGCAAGAATAATCATCACCTGATTTTATTTGCGAGCCAATACTTACATCTCTGAATACACCATATATAATAAGTAATTATGTCTTATATATATATATATATATTATATATATATTATAAGGTAATATATATATATATATATATAATATATATATATATATATATATATATATATACTGAAACTACTATATATAATTATATATATATGTTTATATAGATATATATATAATAAATTATATATCTATATTATTATATTTATCTATATGATAATTAATATATTATCAACACATACAATCAAAACCATTAATATATTTATATATAATTATATATCATTAATTAAATAAAGCAGGTACCCAATTAATATTATACCCTTACTAATATACTATTTTTTTAATATGATTATAAGATACACCTTAATAGCTATATATAGCACTATCAGGTCGCTTGGGTTTAAAGGTACAGACTTTATGGTGCATAGGTAACTAGTCACCAGAGCACTATTAACTAATCACCTCTACAATAACTGTTCCCAAGTAACAAGTCAAAGTATCTCTAGAATTTGTTTTCACGATTTAATTGCACACAGTTTACACCAACCACCTATTACACCACAAGTTTTAACACTGGCCATCCAAATGTACATCACATAAAGTTACTTTATGAAAACCTGCCTATATATATATATAATATAATATATAATATAATCTATATATTACTCACCCAAACTATTTCCTACTCTGCTTATATTACATAACTTAATATTTGACTTAGCCGTTTCAGGGAACAGACTGATACACAATTGTAAGCGATGATGACATTTTAATAACATAGTTCCAACAAATGTGCTACTTTATTCTCTATTCGCCATTCTAATCAACACCTAATACCACTAACCACGGTTCAAGCAATAATGCGGAGGACAGTCATACTTTTCTTGAAAGTCATGACCGACACTAATTGTTTTAGTTGATTATCCTTTTTTTATATGACACCTATCACAATATATGTATGTAAATACCTATATATATATATATATATATATATATATATATATATATATATATATATATATATATATATATATATATATATATATATATATATATATATATATATATATATATATATATATTATCAGAGGTGAGCATTCCGCAATTTAAGTCAGCAATTCCGAAATTCCACAATTGTGGACTATAAAAAAAATTGCGGAATTGCGATTGCGATAATTTGAAAAAAGTTGCGGAATTGCAGTTAGCAGAATGATTAAATTATTCCCCAATTTAAGTCCGCCGTTCGCAATTCCGCAATTCTGCAATTAGCGGACAACCAAATATAATAGTAGAGTTGGACCACCTCTCTGTCTGTGGACCTGTTTCCCCAGCAGCACTGAGAGGCCTGGGTGGACCTCTTTATCAAATGCAACACCTCTGTCCCCTCCTCCCCGGCTGTGGACTGATCGTTCAGTTTGCGCTCTGATGTACTCAGGAACAAGAGCTCCTCCCTGACTGATGAGAACTATGAGAACCTGGTGTTTGTGAATGGAAATATACACCTCTTGAATTTGAAGTGGCTGTGCCAGGAGGGAGGGAAGGAGGAGGGGGAAGTTTAAAGCAAAAAAATAAATAAATAATTACAATTAGCTTATATATATATA
>JABUQX010062946.1:22500-37500 GCA_015478945.1 Trachelipus rathkii | reverse complement strand
TTAATTCCACAATCCATTGTAAAGTCGATCTTAAAGTATCAAAAGCTAAGTAATCTAACCAAATCAAGTCTGTATAAATTTTGATGCAAAATGTCAAAAAAAAATCTAACTATTAATTGGTAAGGATTAATTGTAAGTTGATCAAATATCGATTAGCCCAAATAAATGAAGTCAAAAGATTAAACGTCCAAATTTAGTGTCTAACATCACTCGAACGTTCAAATCAGCTGAAATTGTCAAAGTCTAAAACATAAAAATTCCAAAATATAAAGCACTTTAAAACTTACTTCTAGAACATTAATATTTATGAACTCCGAGAATGCCAGACAAGTATATCAGAGTCTCAATTTTGCTTCATATTTATATATTTATAAGCCTGATGTTATTAACTGCACTTAATAATCAATGTCTCAATTAATCTTTATTAACGTCTTCAAAATTCGTTGCAATATAATCCGCATATAACTACTGTCCATCAAGGGTCAGTTATTTTCAAAAGGGCGTCGGTAAATGACTTCAAAATTGGCGCACCGGGAAACCACATAAATGCGCGTCAACCGGCAAGTTCAAAATGTCAACAACCAGTACTATATATATTTTTTACTAAAGAAACGGCATATACCCCATGACCTAAAAATATATTATTAAATAATCAAACGATTAAACCTTTCAGCGACATAGTTTTATGTTCTTCAAGCTTAAACAAACAAAATTAAAATCCTAGAATTTAAATTAAACTCATTTTATGACGTTGGACAAATTTTAAATCAAAAGATTTTATTGTGTACTATGATGATCTCAAAGGCATCTTTATTAATTTCAGTCTCGTTATACAACTTATTTTCCAAAAATATCAAATAAAAACTCAAATATTAACTTACTATATCCCAATTTTCGTAACCAAAATTCAGATTCCTTTCAAAAACTGAGAATTAACAATGCATTGCTAGAATAAAAAATTATATCGTAATATTATATAACTTCCCAAAATAATATTTTCAGTTTTATATTATGACTAACTTGTTATATTAAATTTTCCTAATATATATAATATTAATCTGTTTTTCATAATATCGATCCTTCTAAGAGTTAGTTACGTACCTAATTTTATGAGATGAATAAGGCCTATATAGACGAAGTAGATTATGAGCGAACGTAAAAAATAATATATTTAGCCAATTGTTATGTAATTATGATTTCTAATATAAGAATAAAGATTTCGATAATTTAATTATTCTTCCAATAAACTCAAATTTATATTTAGATCTCATAGTTATATATATATTATATATATATATAGATATACTAAATAGAATTGAATTAATTTAGCTCATAAAGCTAAGTATTTATAGACATAGTAATAAAAATATATATATATAAGCTCAATTAGTTGTATATGTATCTAATTTAATAACTTACTCATATGAAGTATATAGGCCACAGCTAAATATTCCATAAACAGCAATACAATATATATATTTATAATATAAGTGTAGTACTCAGCTTATAGAATATTTATTACCTAATTTGAGAAATATAGCCCTCAGTAGTACTATTAAATCATCCGTAATAATTGTAACCAATTGAGTATATAATATAAATATCTCCTATATATAATGTTAAATACTAAGAAATAATAAGTGAGCAGTAGTACTAAGATCTAAAATAAATAAGATTAACCTATAAATAATATTTGACCAATATAATTAATATACTCTACTATTTTCTTATATGTATTACTAACTCCAAATAATGGTCTAGGTATTATAATATATAATTAGATATAAGAATATCAAAACCTAATCAAAAGCTATCCCAATAAGAAAATATTTACAAGTTACAATCGTTTAAAACTTTTTCCGTAAATATATATCTATTGAGATAATATACTAAAATATCTCATATATATACATCAAATCGTAGGAAATAACCACTTCCGTAATAATGTCTTATATATCTAGTTATTATTTATACAATTAACTAATAAGGCTCAATCTCTCAGATAATCCAAATATAAAATATTAATTTACAAAAGCATAAACAAAGCTACACAGAGTTCAAATCACGCAAGAGCGACATCCTATCAAGGCGTGAAGTTCCAAAAATCAACTGAACAGACTTAAACATTAAACATAATATCATTAATAATATTTTCAATCGAGATATTATAGACTGATGTTAACGCAATAGCTCTCAAATAACAGTGAACTTGATTTCCCGTATCCACTGATCAGCTCATAGGATATTGTTTTTATATAAATAGTTAACGTCTAATGTAGTTGTGTCCACTTTATTGTGCATGTTATCTTCAAATATTGCTTCGTAATTTGCTGTAGCTTTTCAAAAACTGTTTAAGAAATAAACCAAAGAAGAACACACATCATATCTGTAAGCCTACATAATCCTAAAATTATTTATATATATTTATTACAAAATTTATTCTTTATAAATCACTCAATTATTTACTCATCTTTATTTCTAATATGCTCATGTATTTATTATATATTTACTATAACGCCTACTCTATTATCTCTTTTATACTAAAACGCTATAAAGATAATCTATATATATTATACACACGTATACACACTAATCATAAACTTCACTAATTATACACATAATACATACATAGATCATAGATTTATTTATATATTACATAATAACAGTTTACATATATATATGATATATATATAATTAATAATATTATACTTTAGACATTACAATATTTAATAAGGTTATTATATTTACTATATATATACTATACCTATACTATATATATAGTTTTAGTTTTATTATTTCTCTTCTTTTATCGAACACACACAAATATCATAATTTCATGAATATTTACCATCTTTTATAAAAACAAAGTTATATATTAATTTACTAATACTTCTGCTTAAGCTCAAAATTTCTGAATTTATTATTAGTATATTAACATAATTCTACCTATAGGGTTTACTTTAAACTAAAATTTCGCTAATTCACTCAAATATATATTGTGACAATTTCAAACAAATATTCTTAAATGTGAACTACAACCTAAAGATACCTTTAGTTAAGCGTAACTTTTACCTTTTTGGGGTAGCTAATTCTATCCCTGGGGCATTACAATAACATGTGACAGTAAACTATTCATAGGACGTGTATATAGTAGGTGTGATATATTTGAATGCTCAAAAATCTCCATATATCTATATACGCAAAATTTACGGAGTATATATATAATAATGAGCACAGCGCTAGTCGTTTATTAATGAGGGAAATATTAAAACAAGTCTAATTAATCGTGAATCTCAATAGAAGAGTGATGATTTTTTCGAGATTCACAGTACATAAATAGTTAGCAGGAAAGAAAGTAATAACACCGCAGCGAACCAGTCTGGAGTATACTAATCAATACATACATACTCATGATAAACACATGGTGTTCCATATCAAGCATCCCCCTTATGGGCCGTGAAGGCGTCTTAAAAGTATTTTAGGTTGGTCTATATCAGATATATAGTTGGATAGTTTCCCTATCTCGTGAGCATCTATTGTCCGTCTACTATATATTATATATATATATATATATTATATAATATATAGTATATATATACTAATACCTATAGGGAAAAGGAATTATATATAAGTCTACATAATAACATCGCGCCCGTCAAATAATATATTTAAGTTAATATATATGAACTAGTAAGTACAGGACAGTTTATAAGACTTTTTGGCCTTTGTACTGACACCTATACTCAAAGTTATATATATATACGGTAATGTAAACTCAAGAACTACTCACGCTCCACCCACCAGATATTGAGAGCCAGTACTCATAACTCAAAGTGACGGATAAGACCCTTATTGATTATGCGGTATATAAGTAAATGAGAAGAGGAAAAAAAGTCATCGCATCATCTATAATTAAACATAAGAACTAACCAGTTACTTTTTGATAGCTAAGCTCACTAATGACAACCATCATTGTTGATTTGATGGATTTCAAAACCATTTTATTATTATGTTTATGTTTAAGCCAAGTGATGTTATATTATATTGTACAACTTAGTGAGTGTGAGCGATAGAGAACCGTATATCGAGTTTAGATTAGATAAATAGTTTAATAATATAGTATTTTTACAAAGAACTATTTATGTTAGTAAGTAGGGTTTATTTTTAAAAGAATTATATAATTTATATACATCAATACTGAGACTGAATCCTAAATACTACTACTGTAATATAATAATATTTACTATAATCTCTAAATAATAATCAGGCGAGAATATAATAATTGGAAAGATATTAAGACAGAGATTAGTAGCTAATTATCTAGTAATAAAGTTATAATTAAGAAAGGGTAGCAGTGAAATAGGTAATATTGAGTAAATTGAAGATATAATAAGTGAGTATGCTAAGTCATCGGACATAGTGAGTGGATAGTGAATTAGATGTTTGTATATAGTATGAATAACGTCATGATTTTTAAATATATAAGCAGTGATAAAAGTTAATAGGTTAGTGAAGATTTAAAACATAATAAAACCTGAGAACTAACCATAATATTGACATAGAAAAAAGTAATAAGATATAAGTCGCCCCATTTATCACAACAGCCTGAATCATTGATAGCGTAATTTTAGAAAGATAAATAGAACATAAGTTAAGCAAAGAGAAGTAGGAAACCCAAGGAGGGGACTTGGGAAGAGCAGTTGACGCCGCCATTACCCGGTCAAATGTCTATGTATGTAATATGTCTAATAGCGCCACCACACAAGGTCGTCCCGTTAGTGAATAAGGTGAGCGTGGAAATAATCCATATAATCTGTATAATAAAATTGAAAGAAAAACAAGATCACGCCAGGTATTTCAACAGAGTCAAATTCACGTTTATACAAATTTCACTCGGTGATTTTTTATCTTTCTTTTTCTCTCTATAGATTACGCATAGGTGTGAAAGAGTATTCCATATGAATCTAATAAATGTACATGAGCGAAGATTGAGTATAAAGGTTTTCAACTGATCTTAGAAAGTAATACAAGTGAGAGTAATATAGGTAACTATAATAGTTATATAAAGGATCAGAGCAGCTTCATTTTTATCTCAGTGAAATGAGGTTGGACATTATTGCGCGCTTATTCAAAACTTAGAGGGAGAAGTGTCTTTAAGGATTTTAGATGAGCATTAGAAATATATAGTGAGTGATATTATATATATTGAACGAGGTGGTGGGGTCAGCTTACGTGGAGTAATAGCACTAATATTCTCTCAAATAACTCGGAGGAGTGAGGTAATCCTATAATCCGAGGTACCATCATACCGACTATTACTACTTTAACGTTATTCATAGATTATACAGGAGCTTCAGGCACTATATATAGCCGTATCAAATATATATAGACAGGTAAAGCAGAGACACGTACTTGGAGTAGTGAGAGTAAGGTAAGGAGAAGAGGTAATTAAGAACCGTTCGTCCAGGATAGTTGAATTATAGATAGTGAGAATATAGAGTATGAGCCAAAGAGTAATTCAATTGGCATTATTTTATCATACTGATTGGATGTATTATTAATATTAAACATAACAGAATCATCAGTAAGCGTAATAAATAAGATGGGAGGAAATGAGATGTGAATTTACAAAGTTGTTATAGAGATGTATTTTGCAAGTGTAAGGCTCCAGAGAGATTTGTCAGGTAGGATGAACCCAAGAGAGCGTCAGCGTACATTTTATGATTTGTAATGAGAAGTCGCTTTTGTGACTTGAGTATCGTAGAGAGTTTATCCCTATGCATATCAATTTTTATAGCTGAAATGAAAAGTGGCAAAGGAGTTGATAGTATAGAGATAACTAGATGAATTTTTTCCACACCCGGAAATAATAGCTATTTGTCTGCTAGCCTTGAATTGCCAGGGAACTCAAGTCAACGTATAAAGTTTAGAAAAAATGTGGTTATATATTTGGTCAGTGAATTTTAAACGAATCTCATAAGTCATTAGATATATAATGAACATTTATAGTGATCTATCTCTCACTTGTGAAATATTAGTCCATCTTGAACGGCAAACTAAGGCATCTATTAGTAGGTAAAGCTCTGCATGGTTCAATATGAGTAGGAGCGTAATATAGATGGAAAAGCTAACTCGCATAAGTAACTTCCCCACCAATCTCCGAGTCCTCTCCGTATCTCATATCAGGCGCCCTTAGATCCACCTCACTTTGATGCAAGAATAACTGTTTTTGAAGGTTTTATTGGTCTATGAAAATATTTTTAAGGATTTCTATATTCATTTTTTGTTGGTGTACTACAAATAGGAACCGATATGTATTTAAAAGGTGTCAGGATTTTGGCTAATTGTATACTTGTTGATTAGATATTGTGAGATGGTTGAGTCTTATTCATTATGTGAAAAATAAATAAATAGCAGGTTTCGTTGTGAGGGGTGGTATCTTATATATAATTAGCTCTCGGGTTGGGTCGATCGAAGGTTAGTTTGTCACAAGAGTTTGAATAGTTATAGATCACGTTTCTCAACAAGAACTGATATTACATGTGTGAGATATCTATTGTGAAATATTACGTTCGGTCTCTTCCCCAACGAATAAAGTGAGTTATATATTAGGAATAAAAGATATTTTGATAAAAAAAATGATTTATATGATCAAATTATTAAATTAATAAAATAAGAAAGCGTTTTATTATTTCAGATATTAATTTTTAAACTGATATATTTAATTTTAAATTATTTTGAATAACAAAAAACCATATTCAATAATAACATTTTCCTCCATTGTTATGCATTGTCTAAAGTGAATAGAAGTTAGATATTTATGCATAAGTGTACAGTTCTTCGTTATCTTCAAAGTAAAGTTGCTTAGGTACATTGGTAGTGAACGTTTATATCTCAATAAATATGTGTCAATCTCTCTCAGATTAAATCTGTTTTTCTGTGTTATGTATATTAATATATTTTTAATATATTTCCAAAATATTCCAAAATTCACTGTTTAAGTATAATATACATTCAAAAGAAAAAATTTTTTAAAGCACTGATCATGTTTATTAAAAATGTACAAATGATCATGTTTATTAAAAATTTAAAAATGAAACAATTTGTAATTGGAATATTTTTTTTTTATTTTATTCAAATATTTTTCTCCAATTAAAATATTAAAATTATTGATGTATTTATATTTAAAATTAATAATGATTAATTATAATACAATTGAATAATTACCTCACACCATGTTCAACTCTTTAAAACAATGATTATTTACAATGTTTGAATAATATGACAAAATGGGCATTATTATTAACTATATTTTAAATATATATATATATGATAATTCTTTAGGCATATATATCTGGTCTCAGACAAGAGCATTGTAAATGTAGTGAGTATTAGAGTTAAGTAATAGAGTATATCCAATAGGTGGATGCAGTAAGTTTAAGATATATGCATAGTCCATAGAAAGTATGGCTCTCTCTAAAGTCAATAAGTGATATATAATATATATATATATATATAATATAATATATATATTATATATATATATGTTAGGAAAGCCACGCGTACTGTGCAAAAATTTGACTTCATTACTACCACTAACTCTGTCTACATCACATTAGCATACACCACACATCAGCTATAAAATCAATAAAAAACATGGACAAACAAACAATAGCACTAATACAAATACAATTACAAATAATTTATAGTAGGTATAAAAAATTTTTTATACCTATAAACTCCTAAATTTATAAAATACGTAATATAAAACCCTATTTTACAGCAAAATATTCTATATAATAGAATTCATTTAGCCTTTAGAAAAGTTTTTATAAATAAACACTCATCGCACTATCTACACGCTTCTTCTACTCAGTAATATTTGCGTACATAATAAAAAATAATAACTAGTGATTCAACTAATAAAAATACTAGTTTAAACAATCTGTAATAAAATTTAACATATTATATTAATACATAATAGGTACTTATACGTTATATATATGTTTGTATACCATATTATATACAGTATAAAGTTTTAACTATGACTTATAAGACCAAGTGTGAGAGAAAACTGACTAAATAATAATCTAATTTAAATAAGATAAACTTAGGAAAAAAAAATAACATGATAAACTTGGTATATTACACTATCAGATATCGAACCAACACGTGTTCAATAGCTTTACATAATTTTTCACTGCTTCATTCATTTAAAAAAAAAAAAAAGAGAACAAATTTTCTTTTCAAACAGTTATTCTTTATACGAATACCCGAATCACATTAGTAAAAAATGGGCCGATATTATATAACTACGTAGATAAATCCTGAATTCACTATATATATATTTAGAAATATTATTATTAATTTATGTCATTTTCCTCTTAAATTATATATATAATATATATATATATATATATAATTCGTGTTTTGGAACTGAAAATTCATAGAAAAAATTATATAGAAAGATAATGAATATATATATAATATATATATATAATTTTTATATAATATATATATATATTAAGTTTTTAAATATAATATATAAATAAGATATATTATAAATATTGATACTAAAACTAATATTTAATATATACTATATATATAATTATATAATATTAAGAATATATATAGATTAAATGATTTATAAAACATAAATGCTAATCTATATTTTTACTCCAAAATCTCAAATCTTAAACTATGAAATACATTTTTTATTTATACTTCTATAATGGTTTCTTTAATTGTGTACAATTATATATTATTTTTAATATAAATTATTAATTTGTTTATTAAATATATATATTATATATTATATATATATATATAATAGTAATTATTTTTGCACTCAACTATAGAGGAAATATATCGTATTTATTTATTTTTATATCTTTCCTACCCCACTAAAATAGCAAGCTCAATATGTATATGCAATTAAATATGTTCCTAGTTTTAGAAAAAATGTTTAGTCTATTGTTGAATGTTTAGTTGTAAGAAAATTCGGAGATTTCAGTAATGTCAAAATAATAGCTATTTAGGTAATTTTAAATTAGTGTAGTAGTATAGCTATATAGTGAGTGAATATAAAAGTTAATATTATATTAAAAATATATTGTATTACTAAGTATCTATAAATATTTTTGAAGTGTTTATCACAATACTTATGACGGAATATTATATTTTTGAAGTATCTCTCATAATATTTTCAACACAAATAAATACCAAGCATGCTTGCAAAGCCTTCTTGATTTGCAAACACAAAGCCATGCACTATATATATAAATTATATTTAGGAAATATATCAATATCAGAAGTGAGGTTAAATAATAATAAATTGTTGGAATTTCTTTTTTAAACATAAATAAACTAAGTCATAAATAATAAAATGGTGAAAACTTACTTATAGCAGGCCCTCATAAAATATGCCGATAAGACACGCACACTCACACTTCAAATGACACCGACTAAAGTTGGTTACTGTTGGTCGGCTGAACGATCATATTCCTAGTACTTTAGATTGTAAATATAAAGTATCCGATCGGACTTAAAGGCCTTCTGGTTAAGTGAAATGAGTAGGTCAGCCTACATAGTTCCCCTACTATTAGTTAGGCGTTACGAATTATAGTGTAAAGGATTTTAATGGTGAGTAAAAGTAAATGTTACGGATAGTGTGGAGTTAGTTTAGAAAAGGAGTGGCTGGCTGTCCAGCCAGGGGTATATAGATAATATAATACATCATATAAATATATGAAGGATAATATAATATATATTATATATAGTCGTCTAATATATCTTAAGAAAAACTGAAATATAGCTATTATAGATATAAGTGTCCCTTATAGAGGGTTGTTATGGATACCCTTACCCTTGTATGAGGATGTATATAAACCAAGGAGTGGTAGCCTTCCTGACCACGAATGAAGCTAAAGAGGAGAACCGCCACTATTCCTCTGAAGAAGGGTTAGCCTACCTTCCTACGAGAGAGAAGAAGCCAAGGGCAAGTCTTTGGGGTTCCATCGACCTCGACGCAGCAGTTCTCACCCTCTCACACTTTCGTATTTGGGGTAAGTGTGTATATTAGTAGTCACACTGGGTAATTTCAACAGGGATGCTAGTCACTTTGTGATGTATGATATACATTAAGGTAATAATTCATTGAGAACTGAGCATCATTATTGACAGTATGAATAATGATCCCGGTTTAGTGGGTTTGAAACACTTGGTATTTACCATCTCAAGGATATGATAGAGGTAAGGAGTATGAAAAAGCACCATCGTAGAAGGATATTATAGTCATGTTACAAATAATGATGCAGTGTTAATATGCATTATCTGATATGTATACGAAGTCAAGTCCCATTTTATTAACCAGTGTGAACCCTGGACGCCGAGATTTGAGCGGATATATTAGGGTTGTTCTATGCGTGAGAGAGTGCGATATCACCCCAAAAAGCAATGCCCGTGATATATAGTATACCGTGTTCTCTCGGTGAAGGTAAAATTACCTATTCAGAGTGATAAATATGTAAGGTTCTCCTTTTAGTATACTCATTACGTTATAGGTCAGAGAGAGGTTTAAACGCTATGCGTTTACCATATCTCATTGCTTGTAAGGGTTCAACCTACTAAGGTACAAATAATATTATATAAATATATATATATAATATATATATATTTAATTAAATATATAATATAATAGATATATATATATATATGTAATTATATATATATATATATGTGAGTTAATAATATAAAATATGTAAAATAGACTAATAAATTCTAAATATTAAAATCTCACGATTCTATATAATCTTTAACGATACATGGGTCATTGATAATAATAACCAATACTTTTTAGTACTAATTTTAGTCAATAAACATAGTTACCACTTAAAACTGTTTATTTCGATTAGTTTAAAAAGCATGTCTAAGTAAAAACTACATTGTACTCTTTTAATTAATCTCTAATAATTAACAAAAGTATAATAAAGTAGCTGTGATGCTAAAAATAATTAATTATCTTATATGTATCCGTACACTACTAGTTATTAGTGATGTTTGTATGATTATAATATCTAAATACATGTTGAAATATAAGTAGATAAAAATGTCATATAACTATTGCTATTACTGTGGTATAAATAACCAGTTATTAGATAATAATGCTCATGCTCATTATTTATGGGCTAATTATATAATTTAATTAATTTGTAGCATAATTAATAAGATAAAAAGATTATAATTACCTTTATATTTTGACTTAATATACTACACCAAATCCTCAATTATAATTAATAGAGATTAAAGCTCATAATTGTAATAAAATATTTATTTTAATAATCAAATATAATGTAATAATTTAGTTGTCAATATATATAAATTTTTTTGAATTTTTTTCTGCTTATTAAAATTTTATCCAACCTCCTTGAAGTATTCATTGCCAGATATTCAATAGACTGCAATTATTAATAATTTAACCTCAAAAAATAAAAAAAAAAATCACTTCTACTACTTAGTGGTTCAGAAATGTCTATATAATCAATATGGCATAATCTATATTATTATTTTAACTAAAAATTATTTTATTATTATTATTACATATTCCTATATTCCTTCCCTTCTCAAGTTTCTTTTTTCAATAGGTATATATCCTATTAATATTAATATTTCCATAATAAATATGAAATTAGTATTTGTTTCAACAACTGATGATTTACCTTTATATTATCATTAATTATCTATATAATCTATACTATGCTACAGTACACTATAATAGTAGTACAGAGTGACAATATGCTTTTACTAAGTGAGTCTGCGTAATTATTCGCTAGGGATTGTGTTTTATATTTTTTTTTTTTCTTTTTTTTATTACAGTATTCCAGTGTCCCCGACCTCTACAACGGGCTAGACTCTTAGGAGAGCTAAATATTTCTATAATAATGTTATTTGATACTCCAAGTCTCTATAAAGAATGAAAAAAAGGAAGATGTTGGTCAGTTATAACAGTGAAGCTGCTATATATAAATAATTAGCATGAAAATCTTAGCAGTCAGCTGCTGTTAATGAAAGAACCTTTCATCGTCCACATTAATATGGTTGTTTATACAGAGATAACCAATATGAAAAGAACTCGAATTTGGATGTATATTTAGTGAGTAGATTTTAAAATATTTATTAATGATATATATATATATATATATTATTGTGATAAGATTGTGCTTTTTAAGTAATTTATTATTTCTATGATTTATTTCTTACGTTCAATGATGAGAGATAAGTTTATAGTGTGAGGCTGAATGAGTGTAGAATAAAGGAGTGATATACTGAACTTGTAATGTTTATCAAAGATACACAATAAAATGGAGAAATGTAAGAAATGAGGTCATAAGCGAAGAGGATTTAGGCGGAAAGATGATTGCTACCGATGAATAGGGCACAAATGGTAGAGAGTGCAAGAGTGGGAGGAGATTGAGTTATGGTGATTATAGTTTATTAAACTTACATGATAACAAGGGCTAAATAAAGAGAGGAAAGTGACATATTGTGAGAACTGATATAGGTCTGACAGGAGAAATGTGACGTAACGTCGGAACAGCATTAAGGATGATTGAGAAGCTGTCATGCCGACTGGTGGATATATAGTATATAGACAGGCGTGAGAAGAGCTGCAACAGCTTGATGATAAAATGCGAGATGGTAAAGCCGACAATAAATGTGCCTATAGGTTTTCCTTGGAATACAAGAAGACGAGGATTAGAGAACTCAAAAAACTAGTGTTTTTGCTAATAATTTTCGAAGAAGATAGTGGAAATTGATATTGAGATATTGGTGCGAAACGTTTTTGGTATTGAGGGATATATTAGCTAAAAGATTTAAACATTCGAAATGTGATTGAGCATATCTAAAATTTATGATAAGCAAACATTCGTATTAAATTTTATTAGGTTTTTGATAGTGAATGATTTGACCATTACAAAGTATGAATGGATTATAGATATATAGATATATATATAGATATAATATATATAGATAGTTAAGTTTGGGCAGGGAGGGTGCCCTACTCCTTAATGGTCATCGATGAATTTGCTCTTTAGGTAACGGTTTATCGTGGCGTAAGAGGGCCTCAAACAAGTGAAAAAGAGAAAGTTGTATTTCATGGTATATTTCCGTAATTGCATGTTTACGCATGTGATTGTCGCATCAGACGAGTCATACTCATGTGTGGATTTGATATAACAAGTAAAGACAGTAAAATATATAGTGTGTATAGAAAGTGCTTTCGATGAGAGTGTTGTGAAAATTGAAAGTTACCTCATCTCTGGAGTATTTAGTGGAATAGGAGTGCGTTGTTAAACAAATCACATTTTTTTTAAGGCTATGCGAGGATAGCCCAAAGTGGAGTAGGCTTAGTAGAATTGCGTTGTCTACATTAAATAAAGAGACTGTATAATAATGTTGAGGGAAATGGACATAATAGAACAAGGAGGTGACGAAAAGTGCAGATAAAGTTTTGATAGATGGTCATAGATAATAAAGAGCGATGTAGACTCTGAAAGGAATAGATGCTTGGTGATGTTGGATTGAGCAAATTGTCAAAGAGCGGATACTATAAGATGTCTTTTTTTGATGAAGGGGAGCAAGTTGAGGGTCTTCTTAGATATACTTTTTAGCCCATTGCAAATTCCCCTAAAGCTCAAATGTCTCTGTGTGTAAGAGGTGATGATTTCGTGGATCGGTAACAAGTTCACAAGAGACGAGGGTGTAAGACTGGTTCCACCAATTACTGTTAGTCTCTTACCATTCGTGACGGGGGAGACAAATTTTTCTATTTGTTTGTCTCTGTGTGTCTGTCTGTCTGTTAAGTGGATTTCCTTTGGCTATCTAAAATAATATCTATTTTCTTTACCTGTGCTATAAAGTTTCTAAGTGTGTCGTATTTCAGTAAGATGTAAACTGCAAATTAACATATGAAGGACGCTGGAATATTCTCGAGGATTAAACACATATAAACTTCTGTTCGTTCCTTAAGAGTGGCGTGTCGGTGGTATATTAACCTGAGAATAATATCGAGGTTGATTCCGGAGTCAAAAAAAGGGACACTATTTCAGGTTCTTATGAACAAGTTATTGTATTAGTACCCTCTTGAGTGATGAGTTCTACGTTAAAGGATTATGTCGAATCCAATCTTAAAAAATAGAAATCTTCTCCAGACTCATAATGATTATAAAATTTCACAAATCTGACTATTAATGAGTGAATATGTGTAATATCGTCCATAGTGTGAGAAAATGTTATAGGGTGATAGTGAATGTGAATCATAGGTTTGTAGTATTTGGTGATCATTTAAAAATGTAGAAATTAAGAGCACTCAAACCATCAAGAATAAATAGTTTGATAGCATAGGAGAAAAGTAGTGGGCGATGGGTATAGCGATTGTGCTTAGGAGCCTTGTGAATACCAAGGTATAGTTCAAGGATTACTAAGGGAGGAGCAAATCTTTTTCTGAGCGGAGTATCCAGTGCAGATGTCGGATTAAACTGATTGAACTCTAAGGTGTCATAATTTCACTTCGTTAACAGGTAGTATGGCTAGGATAGGATCCGTCACATTAAAGGTATATATATATATATATATATATATTATTAATAATTAGGGGGCCTTTGATAATGCTGATAGCTATTACGTTTTATTGACTTGCTATTCTAATTATTATATTATGTATCTATTTCGATTCCTATGGAGGCTGCATTGGGTACACAACTTAACCTCCCTCAAGCTCCGTGTAGGAGGAGAAAGGGATGTGAGAATATTTGAATAGAGATAATATTTAATATATATTATATATATATATATGAGATAGATATATATATATTTTACTTAATAAGATAGATAGTAATATAATATATAATATATATTATATATTTAGTTATATATTTATATAGATAGAGTTAATATATATGTATTAACATATATTAATTATTTTCATTATGTATTTATTAA
>JABUQX010062946.1:0-2500 GCA_015478945.1 Trachelipus rathkii | reverse complement strand
AATCAAATGCTTTTAAATTAAATTTTCTCCTAAAACCGAAAGACAAATAAACTTGATGTATTTAAGATGCAAATGCAATATAAATTCTATATTCTACACTCTATAGTACCCTACCTTACGATTAACCCTTGAAATTAGTAAATAAAGAAATATGTTTTTCAATACAGCATAAATAAAGGAAGAAAAAGTACATCCTTTCTATATGCCTTACGGAATTTTTTAGTTATATTCAGATTACACATTGAGATAAAAAGAGCTTCAGTATATATCATATATAATAATAATAATAATAATAATAATAATATATAATAATAATAATAATAATATATATAATAATATAATAATAATAATAACTATGTATATATATAATAATAATAATAATATATGTATATATATGTTTATAAATAATATGTATATGTAATAATAATAATAATAATAATAATAATAATAATAATAATAATAATAATAATAATATATATAATAATATATAATAATAATATATAATAATAATAATAATAATAATAATAATATATGGAAGTAATAATAATATAATAATAATAATAATAATAATAACTAATAATAATGTAATATGTATGTATGTAATAATATGTATTATATAATATGTAATAATATATAATAATAATAATAATAATATATAATAATATGATTTATGTATAATAATATAATAATAATAATAATAATAATAATAATAATAATAATAATAATAATAATAATAATAATAATAATAATAATAATAATAATATATTAATAATAATAATAATAATAATAATAATAATAATAATATAATATGTATATATATATATAATAATATAATAATATAATAATAATAATAATATGTTTAATAATAATATGTAATAATAATAATAATAATATAATAATAATAATAATAATAATAATAATAATAATAATAATAATAATAATAATAATATGTAATAATAATAATAATAATAATATAATAATAATAATATATATATATATATATATATATATAAATGCGTGAATAGTCACGAATATTTCTTTCATAAGTATCTGGTAGTGTTCCGATCAATACTTTTCACAATTTCACAAATATTATCAAGATGACTAATATTTATTTCTGAATAATAGTATAATTCATGTGCTAAAAATGTTTACAACTTCTGTCATTTCAAGTTATCATTTACTACTTAAAAAAATAACAAAATATCAGAATATTTTCGATTCAAATATCTCAAAAAGAGTTATTTATAATTACACTAAAATGTTTTTAGAACTATACATTTTCATGGAAATAGGATAATTGATATGTAATAATAATAATAATAATAATAATATAATATAATAATAATAATAATAATAATAATAATAATATATATGTATATAATAATAATAATAATAACTCTTCTTATAATAATATATATATATTAATAATAATATGTAAAAATATAATAATGTAATAATATATAGATATATAATAATATATAATAATAATAATATATAATATATATAATATATATAATAATAATAATATATATATATATAATAATATAATAATGTAATATAATAATAATATAATAATAATAATATGGCAATATAATAATATATAATATGTATATGCTATGTTATATTGCTAATAATAATATATATATATATATATAATATATATACCATATATATATATATATATATATATATAATGTATATATAATAATAATAATATAATATAATAATAATAATATATAATAATAATAATAATAATAATATATATATATATATATATATAATAATATATTGTATAATAATAATAATAATAGCTTATATATATATATACCTCATATATATATAATAACCATAGTAATAATAATAATAATAATAATAATAATATATATATATGTATATATACTCTCATCTATATCATATATATCTATATTCTTTATCATTCTTTTCCCAAGGAGATGGAGATGTTGGGTGCAGTAACGGGCATCGGAAAGAAAGCAGGTTCGGAACATGTTTATAGATAGAAAGCCATAATACTACCGCCTCGGTGCCGTTAATTGGTAGAGCTCTGCACATCACCCAGTCAGAAAGTCACCCTAAATTCATGGGTTAGCGATGGACCCTCACTGCTCGGTAGATCGTCAGGTAAGGGTTTCAACATCACTTTGGCCCAGATCTTTGGCCCAGATCCTGTTTCTCTATTAAAGCACTTTGCTTCACTACCAACTCGTTTCTCTCAACCAACATTCAACTGACTCAATCCACCTTTGGTCTCCCAGCCGGTGGTTCCCAACACACCGCCACTATACATCCCGCAACCAACCGACTCATCATTTAATCTGTCCTCCATATGACAAACATCTCTAACATGCTTTCATTGTGTTATCAACTTTTCTTCACACCACACCTCTCCCTAATACGTTCATTATCATTTTATCAATTTTTCTCACACCTAACACACCCTAGTTATTGCTGAACATTGAGCTTTGATCTATACTTCTTG
>JABUQX010062945.1:0-38910 GCA_015478945.1 Trachelipus rathkii | reverse complement strand
TCATTGCAAAACCCACTTCATTTCGCGTTATTATTCTAAATATATTTTTTCACTTCATCGATATCATCCACGGAGTACATATGTAAAAGTTCACGTTCCACGACACTAAATTAGATTTTACATCGAAGATCCTTGTGGTAAGCACCTTCATTCCATTGTTCTTATAATAATTAGATGAGTTCTGTACCTCTATAGAATTTAAGAAGAGTCATGTAGTACTCAGAATCATCACCATTCGTTTGCTTGAATGAGCAATATTCCTGATGCAACATGTAATGCGCAACCAGTTAATAATCAACAGCCATTTCCGATTTCTTAGATTATGCACGTTCATTACCATATTCCAACAAACTCCGACCAGATATTTTATCCGGTTTTAAGTCCAGTAGAAACTATAGGAATTCTTACCGAGCCTAGGTTTAAACACCTTGTGTGTGCATTAAATCTCCATTACTCGAACCTCAATCGCTGTTGTGAAAATTGCCCTATTAGAAAAAAAAACGATCGTAAGATGATAACTTATGAATTCCTCTTCTTAATGCAATAATCGTTTCCGGTATTCTACTAAAAACATTGCTAGATCAGAGTACTCCTTAACCCCTTCTGCAGCATGACGACATATACAGAGTAGTTTATCCGCACTCATAAAAAATACGTTTGTTACTGCGTATACAGATTGATTAATACATGTGAAAAAATCAAGAACCATCGAGGTTTCTTTTATAATAAGATTGAAAATCTCCCACACCCTGGGATTCTTGATTACCCTTTGATATAATCTTTTGGTATGGTCGGGTATAATCTGTTAAGACGACTGCATATTTTCACTTAATGAAATAGAACACTTTTTTCAACGGAGCACAACCTCCTAGTTTCTCAAGATCCACTACGATTAACGATTAAACAAGCATCATGAGAAAAGATAATTATAAATTAGGATACAAGCACAAGCCTAACAGGAAGGCTAAACCTTTTTCATTCACTTTTAGGCCTTACGCTCCGTTCGTTTTTATGTTTGTATTTTCATTATTCATTCAAACGCTACTCACATTCGGGCAACACAAATTATAACGCTAATGGATCCTTGTTAGAAACATAGCATATCCTAACTTTACGAATAACCAGGTCTCATTAACAAATTCGCTTACCTCATCTACGGTAAATAGACTAACACCTTCTTAAAACTCAACACTACCCGATCTTTCGAAAACATTACGCAATGACCTTAAATCCCGAGCTCACCCGCATACTTATCATAGGGTTGCCATTATATCTTTATACAACAAGCTCTCCCAAAGGCGCCTCACGCATCAACATAATCTCACTTCTATTATGTACCATAACATCCGACAACAATTTTATCCTTAACACTAGCATAAAAATAAGTTACTTTGAATAAAATATCCACAGTCAAAGTCGAAATAGTTTTACTGAGGTTTAAAAACAAGAAATCAGTAACATCAGTAAAATCAAACCACCCCTTCATGCAGTCCCTACCCGTCCCAATCGCCTGTGATCTATTGAACTAATTGATTCAAATCATATTTCGAGTATCATATTGGATAATAAACATAACATAAAAATTAAGTTCTTTATACTAACCTACAATATATGCTAACAACAAAGTCTCTTAGCATCCAGTAAAAGCTAACAATCATAATTCCGATTAGGAAATATAAGTGTAAACAAATGCAAACCTAACATACCTCACGTATTGTAATCAATCAGCTACATCCTTGAAAAAAATTTCCACTATCTGAATCAAGTTCAAGTAGCTAACAGTCATACAAATACTCTAATTGTTTCCACTTTCGAGATATTAGCAACAGGTAAAACGTCATTATCCTAACAAAAATCCTCTTAACAAAGTGATCAATCTATCAAAGAAGCCACCATCTGTGATCTATTGAATTGACACTATCTTCATAGAAGTGTCCCTCATTTCAAGTATAATCATTTGACTGCGAATAAACGTTGACATTAGCAAAAGTCTTACGAATCAAAACAGTCTTTTCAATTACCAAGTAGTATCTAAATGCATCACCTTCCAAGAGAAAACCCAGAGAGATGCGCCCCTTGAAAGGGTGTGATCCTGCGGGGGATCACCCCGAGGGGTGTAAGCGGGCTTTTACCCCTCCGAAGGGGGTAAGCCTCAGCACTCGAGGCTGAGCCCAAAGCCGCTTTACACCCCTCGGGTTATCCCCCCTCGCAGAGATTCACACCCTTTCAGGGGCGCATCTCCTGGATTTCTCTTGGAAGTTACTGTGAATTGCTTTAGATCTCTTGTTTAATGCAAACTGCTTATCGATAAGATCTTTTGCATAGTCTACGCTTTATATCCAGGCAAATGATGGTTATACTCGACAAATGAGGACACTATGATGAAGATAGTGTCAATTCATAGTCAACATGGTGGTAGCCATTATGATGATTGATCACTTTCTGTTACAGGATTTGTTAGATAATACCGGCCTTTACCTGTTCTATTATGCATCCGCAACAAGTAGGAACATATCGAGTATTGTCATGACCTGTTAGCTACTTACCTTTGAATCAGTAGCGCGAATTTTTCAGGGATTTAGCTGATTATTCATCCGTGAGGTATGTTAGTTTTGTCTTTGTCCATATTCCTAGTCGCCATTATGATTTGTTAGCTTTACTGTTGCTAAAACTTTTTTGGTTAAGCATATATTCGTTAGGTTGTATATAAAGAACTTATTTTGATGTTATGTTTTGTCCAAAAGAATGATTACTCGAAATATTGATGTTGAATCATAGTCAAAGATCACAGCGATGGGATCGTAGGGACTCAGGGTATGGAGTGTTTGATTTACTTGATTTACTGATTTACTGTTTTAAATCAGTAAAATATTAATCTTTACTGTGATATTTTATTCAAAAGAACTTATTTAATGTAATATTAAAATAAAATTGTTCGGTTATGTATCATAAAGAATGAGATTATGTATGATGCAGTGAGCGGGGCCTTTGGAGAGCTTTTGTAAAACTACGGCACCAATGAATAAGTAGGCGAGTTGAGCTCGGATTTGAAGTATTTGCTAATGTTTCGAAAAAGGTGATCGGGGTATGTTGAGTTTTAGCAATGTAGAGTTAGTTATTTTACACCGATAGACTGAGTAACGAAATTCTCTTAATGAAAAATGTTTATTCGTACTAGTTAGATATGCTATGTTCTTAGGTCCAATTAGCGTTTATTAGTTTGCCAATGTGGATAGCGTTGAATGAAACATGACAATACAACACTATAAAACGAAACGGACTAAGCCTAAACAGTAATGTAAAACAGTTTAGCCTTCTTCTAGGCTTAGTGTTTGTATCCCTAATTTCTTAATATACTTTCCTCATGATGCTTGATTTAAAACGTCATAATCGTAGTGGACTTGAAAACATTAGAGGTTGTGCTCCTGTTAAACACAGTTGTTCATTTCGATTTAAAGCGAAACCAATATGCAGGTCCCTTTAACAGAAGATACCCCTTACAAAAGATTATACAAAAGGGTAGTCAAACGTATCCAGGGCTTGTGGCGGTTTCAATTCTTATATAAAAGAAACCCGATGGTTCTGATTTTTTCACATGTATTTATTAATCAACCTGTATACAAACGTATTTTTATGAGTACAGATGAACTACTCTGTATATGTCGTCATGAGCAGAAGGGTGTTAGGTGATACTCATGAACTCTACCAATGTTTTAGTAGAATCACAGGAAACGATTATTGCTAGAAGAGGATGTCATAAAGGCTATCTCTTACTAAATCTCTTTTTCTTAAGGGAATAATTTCACAACACCGATTGGAGGAGTTCGAGTATGGAAGATGTGCAATGGACACAGGTTGTATTTAAACCTACGCTCGTCAGAAATCTAATTTCTGATTAAAAACCGATTAAAATATCTTCGAGTTGTTGCAGATGAATAAAACGCAAACTAAGAAATCGAAAGACTTTCTGAATACGGTAACTGCTTGCGCATTACAGTTGGATCAATAATATTGCTCATTCAAGGCAAACGATGGTTGATGATTTTCTTGAGGGGTACTTCATTTGAACGACTTTCTAATCTCTATAGAGACAGATAACTCATCTATCTATTAGAAAAACAATGGAATGAAATGCTCTACCACAGGATCTATCGCATGTAAACATAGTTAGTTGTCTGAACGTGAACTTTTTAACTATATGTACTCTGATGTATCGATAAGTGAAAAAATATTAGAAATATAACGACGAAAATGATTGGTTTTCAATGTAAAGATTTAGCGTTTATAGATCTAAAGCCTATGTAAAAAATATATGTATTGTGTATGAACAATTGTATTATATTATTATTATTTTATATTGTTTTTGTTTCTGTTTTTGTTTTGGATAACTCATTTCATGTCAATATGACTGTATAGATCTCCTTTTTATACATATTATTACCATAGTGAACCTGTTAATTGTTATTGTTGTTTGTTTTTGTCTAAAGAGAATATATACCTTTTGAAATGATATGGATTCGTTCGGCATTGCTTAATTCTTGTTACTTCTTTCTATTGGCTGAAGAAAGAATCTACAATTAGCGTTGATAAGGGTTGATTTAACCATACGTTTCTTCAGTAGGACATTTTTCGCTGTACTGGTACATGACATCTCCCCGCATCTCATACACCTGTTGTTAATATCTTTCACAAGGAGCTTCGTTATTCCCAACGTAGTGTCAATAAAATTTTATCGTCAACGGTATGAGATACCGAGTTACATCTTTCTTGTATTCCTGCCAGAGTTCAAATAATAGTCCTTTATTCTTTGTGCTGATGGCATTTCCTACAAGGTTCATTAATCGACTCACTGCTGCCAATGGTATGAGATAAGTATCGTTATCCAGGGATACGTATTGTAGTAGTGAAATACTATCAGAGTGACAGTTGTGAGATTGGTGATAAGAAATAGACGTTGTGTTCTCATTGATGTGACAATTATTAAAACCTTGAGTACGCATTACTACTTGGAAACCCACTACGACTGTGTGCTTCCATGCGTCGTGTATAGGTTTCACAGTTCAAACATCTGAAAATATACCAGCCCATTGCTTTAAAATAAAAAACGAATTACCATCACATCTTGACGACGTCGTGAGGACTTAATGCTTATAGCACATGGTGTAATCTCATGATATTTACACCGGAAACATACGGTTTCCCTATAAATGCAGTATCAGGAATCGCGTTAATAACTATCACTGAAATTTACTTCTCTTTGTATGAGAGAATGAGGTGCTGCTGAATCAAAATACGCCGAAAAATGCTATTTGCAGCTTAAAGATTTGTATACTATACGTCCTTTTCAAGGATGATTGAATCATTTTAGAAGAGATATATATGGGTTACCCAACTTGAATCCATTTTCGCTGATCAGATGAATTAATATATTTAAAATTAAATTTATATTATGTATTTATATGTTTTAATGTCTTTATATAACACTCTTTTCAATGAAAATATATGTATATTAAACAATGAAGAACTTGTTTTAGTTCCCTCTTGGGTTCGATTTATTGACTACATCTGTCTGATGAGGCTCCTGTTATTCGTCCTGCGTGGTGGGTGCCTAGTAGTTATGTTCATAGTTTGCTTTTACAGAGGTAAACTTTATATATTTTATCGTATTAAGAGTTTATCAAACAATTAGATACTCGAAATTGACTTGAATCAATCAGAGTCAAATAGATTCAATAGATCACAATTGGGTCTTCAGAGAGGATTGGGTGGTTGGTAGGTTTTGATTACATCTGTATTCTATGATATTAGAGTATGTAAAACGTTACAATGTTTTAGTAAAAATGACCTAATCAATTAGATCAATTAGATCAATAGCATCTAATATAGATCAATAGATCACAACTGGTTAGGAGGGTTGGGGAGTGTGCGTTTGATTTACTGATTTATGATTAGTAAACGTATGTAAAACGTTACAAATTTTAGTAAAATTTGACCTTAATCAATTAGAATCAATAGAATCAACTTAGATCAATAAGATTTCTATGATTGGACAGGAGGTAGGTTTGATGGCTGGTATTATTTTAGTGAATTTAACTGATTATAGGTATGTAAACGTACAATTTTAGTAAAAATTTGACCTAATCAATAGATCAATCAGATCAACCTAGACATTCAATTAGATCTATGAATTGGACAGGCAGGGTAGCTTCGATGGTGGTTTATTTACTGATTTATTATGCTATAGGTATGTAAAACATGACAATTTTAGTAAAAAATTTACCTTTGAATCAATTGATCAAATAGATCAATAGATCAATAGATCAAGATCATGATTGGACAGGAGGTAGGTTGGGTTGTTTACTAGATTTACTGCTTAGGGTATGCAAAACATGACAATAATACTCAAAATGGTACCTTAATCAATAGATCAATAAGTAAAAACCGTAAAATGGATCACAGATGGACAGATATGCATGTTGGCATGGCTTGACTTTAGTGAAATTTACTGCTTGTTAGGTATCGTAAAACAGGACAATCCTTAGTAAAAATCTTGACCTTAATTCAATAGGATCACTAGATCACAATGGACAGAGAGGATGTTGGGTGGCTTGATTTATGAATTTACTTGTTTTAGAGGTAGTTAAAAAGTAATACATTGGTAAGTTATAAACAAAAAAGAATAAGAAATTTTATTTATTCATTTATTTATTTTATTTATTATTTTATTTTTTCCTTGATGGGTCCTGAAACCATTATTTTTGAGATCACAATCAATATACAAATAATAAGACACCTACTTGTAATGCTATAACGGAATCTAGTTATCTAATCTCGCACCGCAGGCTCCAGCACCGGGCCGGAGCCAACTCGTCCAGAATCACATTACCAAGTTTTTTTTCCTTTTCTAGAAATTCAATATATGAATCGCTCTCACCAAATTTCAAACTTTCTACGTTCAATATTTTTATGTTTGAAGGGGTGGCCCCCTTCGGCTGGACCCAAGCAGTCGTATATTTCGTATACACCGAGTACCTCAATCACTAACTACTTCCAAATTTAGCACGATATCGGATAAGTTCAGAGGCGGATGGCAGGCCAGGCTCTCAACGTTAACGGGCTCAAAACCGGACATGCGAAGGCCGGCCACTCCGGCGGACGCAATGCGTCGAGCTAAAAACGATCCCATTACAGGATCGTTTTCGACTCAGATTCGATTTCCTTCGGAATCGAATCTTTTCGACAGTATAATAATAATATGTGTAATGTGTTGCGACAGCTCACGCTGCTCAGCGCGCAGACCGTAATCTCGGCTGTTTGCCGAGAGTTACCTCATCACGAGCTCGATCTCAACACCTGTAGCTTAACGCAATCTCGGATTTGGAAAGCAAAAGGGCTTAAATGCGGGCGGCAGCGGCTACCGCTCTCGGAGCGTGGTACCCACCCTCTTAATACATCCTTTTACAGACTGAAATTTAACGAATTCGAGCTATCCCCTACATAGCATTATATTCCAAGTTTCAACCCTATAGCTCTAGTCCTTCATATCGAAAAGCGTGTCATACGGTCAAAGCTGACAATATTTACATTTGTATAATATAATCATATTTATATTTATAAATATTATATTATTTAATATATTAATATAATATATAATTATATTATATATATATATATTAATATATATACTATATATATATATACTATATATATATATATAATATATATAATATATCATAATATATCATTAATATTATTAATAGTTATATATAAAGGTTTACAAGTCCATAAAATCAGAATACAATTTATTCCAATAAAACTCCAATTGATAAAGATGCCAAAAAAGAATTTATTTCATATGAATTTTAATCAAATGATAAAAACCATCCGCAACATCCTCATTTTTCAAAAGAGGATGCGGGTGCGGATTGCCGTTATATAATTATATATAATATATATATATATATATATATATATAACTTATATATAATATATTTATATATTATAATATTATATATAATATATATAAATATATATATATATATATATATATATAGCATATATATATATTATTATTATTATTATATAATATTATATATATTATATATAATATATATATATATACTTATATATATATATAATATATATATATATATATATAGTATATAATAAATATATACTATATATTGCTATGGTGAGTGAAGACTTGTCTGTATCAAGGATAGATAGATCTTAAAGTTCAAATGTGTTCAGTATGGACAATCTTCAGGGTGTGACTTAATGTGTGAGTATCAAGGAATGGATAAATGAAGGAATGAAACGTATTAAGAGAGCGGTTGTCTAATTCCCATATTGATCATCCTTTTTCATTCAGGAGAATACGTAGGAAATGTGAAAGAAGAGGTTAAAGGTAAATGGGAATTAAATGAAAGATGTATGTGAGATGGTTTTGCGTCAATATGGAAAGGATGAATGATATAGTCGTTTGTTAAGCGGATGTTATGTATTATGAGCGAGATTGTTGGGACCGACTGCGCTGTGCGAGACGAAGAAAAAGTGGATTGAGTCAATAAACGAATGTTTGAAGAGAGAAATGTGAGTTTCGGTAGTAGGCGAGAAGAAAGGTTATTAACGTGGAGTCGAATGTGGGGATTGTCGAGCGGGTATAGTTGTATGAGCCTGACCTACCCTGGCAATAAATGAGAAATGAACCCCTTACCTAGTTAATGACGATTTCTACCATAGTGAGGGTCCTCCGCTTCCATGACAGCTTTGAGGTAGGATCTCTGAGCCTTGCCATGAGTTCCTCACTATATTAATGGTACTGAGACGACAGGTAAGGCTGGTTTCTTTTCGACTTAATGATCATCTTGTTAACTTGGTTTTCTTCTTCACCTTGGCTATTTGAAATTTCCTCCTTAGGGAAAATAGAAGGCCAGATTAAAGAAAGAATAAGAAAGAAAGATATATTATATATAGTATATGTATATATATATATTATATATATATATTAGTATATATATTATATACTATATATACTATATATATATATATATTAATAAACACACTAATTTCCAAACTATACCTATAGTATAATATATATATATATATATATAATTAATAATATCTCCTAGGGGACGGGGGAGGGGAAGAGGACGGGAACGAGCAATCTCCATCTCCGACAGAAGACCGACCGAGAGAGCGAAGAGACGAAGAAGGTAAGAAGAGAAGTAGAGAGATCGACCACGTATGACGCAGAGGAGAGAGAGACGAGAGACGAGAGAGAGAGAGACGAGAGGACACGAACAAGTAGGAACGAAATGGCGCATTCTACTGGGGACTAAAGGACAGCAGTGGAATACTTTTGACTCACAGTAGAGAGCATCTGGGAAACTCTATCCCTTTAGCGAAATTCCACTTGCACCTGTCCGAATAATATCACTCTCACTATGCGACGATTGTAGCATGATAAAAATTACCGGAGATATAGAAGAACGGGATTTCGAACTCTTTGATAATCACTCTCTCTCTCTACGCCTGAACGCACTTAGAACAAAGCACTCAATATCTGGGGTAATTAGGGGTTACAAGGGTTGCAAAAGCCTTCCAACTGCCCATTGAGGTACAGAAAATACGCTTAAGGGATGATGGTTTCCGCTGGAGCACATAAGGTAGAACAAATTAAGAGATATAAGCCTGGGTTCAGACAGAATAATTGGAGCGAAAATGGCGCATTTATGGGGGGAAAAGGACTAGCGGTTAAAACATAGGACAAATGTATTCAATTATTGGTTGGGTCAATCAGGAATATGTGTAGGTCCCAAATCAACTGATTTGGGAACCTACACATATTCCTGCAGAATGATTCGGCCTCCTCCATTTCTGTATCAGTATGAGAAGATTCCAACCAATCACTGTTGTGGTTGGGGACTTTGAAATCCCTTTAAAAAGTACACCAGCAGATAATATAATTATTATTTGAAAAATATTATTTTTGGTTTAAATACTTTTGGTAACTTAAATATCAGTTATCTGGACTAAGCTCATGCTACCTAAAACTGTTCGTTATCCGCATTCGCAGATATTGAAAATAAATATTCGTATAGGCATTCCCATTCACTAAATAATAATATTGAAAATTGATATCAGATCCACCTCAAATAATAATAATAATAATAATAATAATAATAATAATAATAAAATAATAATAATAATAATAGTATAGGAACAAATTAATTATGTAAGAGAATAAAATAACAACAATGGCAATAATAAGAACATCTATTAATCTAATTTTGAAGATGGAGAGTTAATACAAATGTTAAAATTTTGGATACATTTAGGTTATGTATGTAGATTATTATTATTATATATTTATTATTATTATTATTATTTATTATTATTATTATTAATTATTATTATTATTATTATTATCTATTATTATTATTTAATACTGATAATGTTCTTGATAGCATAAAATTTATAATTTCCCTCATGTTTATAGACCAAATAGATCCTATTAATTTATTTAATTCTCTTCCATGATGTCTGGGGTTCAAGGTCATCCTAGATAGGGGGCACCCCCTTTCCATAAATTATTTAGTTCAAATATATACATTTTATAATATCTAAGTTGATAATTTGCAGTATATACTTATTTAATACTATTTTGCTAAATATACTAGTGTTGTTGAAACCTCTTAAACCGTTTTAAACCTATATTATCCCTTAATAGTTTCTATGGGTCTTTCGGCCCAGCAAAAATCCGTTTCAATTAATCGATCTGTAAGGTCGATACTCCTGCCGATTGAAGTTTGATATTCCCAATATATCATCAGGGCGTAGCTCTTAGCAGGGACGGATGGTGTCGCGCTATCTCCAATTAGATATTTAAGTTCACGCCCCACTGCTGCGTCGTGGGACCCATGTCTACCTTTTTCGTTGACCTTATATCTTTTATGTTATTTCTATGTGTACCTTTTTTTAGGGGCACATAGATATGTGCAATTCAGTTGCATATTATACTATATTATATAATATATATATAACTAAATTAGTGATTATATATACAATATACTATATATATATAATATATATATATATAATATATATATAATAATTTATATAAATATATAATATATATTTATATTATATATAAATTTATCATTATAGCGCGTCTGTACGCGACGCAGAATTGCCTTTCTGGTCTAATAGAGTTAAGAAATAGAATTTAATGTCTTAACGTTGACAAGAATAAACCAACAAATCGACTGATAAATAACAGTCTTGCTGCTTACATAACTAATAATATACTATATATATATATAGATTATATCTATAAACTATATATATATAATAATAATAATTAATTTTATAATTTTCTTATTTTAAATATTTAATAAAAGAATCTAGTTTATTTATCATATATAATTAATACTCATAAGGAAGCTGGGAATTTGTTCATGATTGTGAGAATGTTTTACTTTTCTGCTCAGTTAGGTCCAGTTACATAATGTTCTTATCCGCCCTTGTATGTAGTACAGTTCTCATCATTTGGGTGGTTCCGATTTCCATCCTTCTTTTGATATGAGTGAGTCTTAAAGCTAGAGCACTCAATAAACTGTACCTTTTCTTCCAAATCCGTGCACCACTCCTTCTCTTCGATGCCAAAGGTTTTTTACTATTATTATTTCAAAACTTTCTTGCGATGTTGGCTTGATACAGGACACACCAATAGATCACATTGGCCAACATGCTTGTATAATTTCTACGTGGCGTTTAGATTTTGCGTTGAGGACGCTTCAATAATTAATTTGGTTACTTAGAGGTCGGGAAGCCTATTTTTCGTCGGGAGGCGTTTGAACTGAGAATCTAAGGTCAAATGCCGACATGACTTAGATTTTCTCTTAAATTGTTAGATTTTTAGCTTGATGCGTCAAGTTATGGTTTTCTAATGTCCTGGCTGAGGACCAATTCTTGGCTCAGGTGACATTTTTGAGTTTTTAGATGGTTAGGAACAAGTTTTATAATCCACACTTTTCTTCTCCAATAAATCTGGCGTTTCAATTAAGGTATCCACTTCAAACTTGACACCAAGCCTGCTGATTAGGTAACCTAATTCGTAGAAGAGGTACATCCGGATAGGACCCCATTTAGGGGGCCGTGCTGTCCCCAATAACCTCTGAAATTGGACGTAGCACGGATGAAAATTTCAAGTACATAGAAGAGTATGAAGAAGTATATAAGGTCTTATCCTCCTGTATGAAGCACTGTTCTCATTTATGGATGGTGCTCCAGTATCTAAACCTTCTTTTGAATATGGGTTGAAGTGCTTAAATCTAAGAGACAAATTAAACTGTCCTTTACTTCTTCAACTTCTTCATTAGACCCTCTTTATCTCTTCGACACGCAACAATCCTCGGCACATCATCATCTCATCTCTACTAATACGAGTAATTACAAACGACAGCTGGGTCGAAGAGATTACCTCTACGCATTCCTAACCAACTGCGTCACCCTCGTTCATACATAGAAGATGCTGTTGTTATTGCATCGCGTGAATCTTAACTGTGTGAATTGACTTACGATGTGAATTCAAGGCTCTCTCATTGTGGTTCCTTCTTTTCCACCACATCTGTTCTGTGGAATTCCCTGCATTTTCCTTTATCTTCCTCTCTTAAGGCACCTCATGTAGACAGTAGCTCGTAGTTACTAGAGGTGCTTGTCTTTGGTCGCAATGAATTCTGTGTGAGTCACTAGTAAGCCTCAAGCTCTCTCTTTGTGGTGCCTCTTTCTATCCAGCCACATCTGTTTTGATTCTAGAATTCCAATTTTTTCACCTACGTAGTACGAAATGCTGGCTTTGCTGTGCATGACATTCTGTGTGAACGTACGATACTGTGACTCATGCTCTCTCTTTGTGCCGGTACCTCTTTCTTTCAACCACATACGTTCTTGGAATTCCCTGCATCTTTCTTTATATAATCTTCCCTTTCTTTAAGGCCCACCTCAGAAGTGCAGTACGACCTCGATAAGTAACACGAGGTGCTCTGCTCTCGATGAATTTGTGTAAGTTACTTTGAAACATCAAGGCTCTCTGTGGACCTTCTCTTACTTCCACGCCACATCTGTTCTGTATGAATTCCCTAGCCTATTATCCTTAATTAGAATCTTCTCTTTTAAGGCCCACGTCAGGAATTGTGTTAAGCTCATGGGTTTTAATTTGCTGTGCATTATCTTAATTTACATTTCTTCCTGCCCGTCCCCTATTTTTTTACTAAGGTGGTCCGTAAGGACCCACATTACCTTTTAGCGTCAGAAAATAAACTGAAACACTGGGCTCCATTTCTTTTTTCAGATTTCGATGTGAATTGCTGGGCCTATCGTATTGTAGGCTAGAATGTATTTTGGGAAAGGATTAATCTAAAAAATAGCAAAAGAAATAAAGTTTATATCAGGTTTACGCAAAATATTTTGGCAAATTTTTTTTTAACGCATTGGCTAAATAAGATACCTCTTTTTTTGTTCTGATTCATATAAAAAATTTAGTCTAAGTTCCGTTTTCAAAACAAAAACATTTACAATTTTCCCAACGCACATGAAACACTTAATAATATTAATACTAACAAACAAATTAATTTTCTATGATTACTAGCGGTTCTAGTAAGGTGGGTCCGCAAAGACCCAGAATACCTTTGGTGAAATGAAATGGCCACCTTACCGTTTAAGGGTTAAAACATCCAAAACCTGTTTAAACCTGAAATTCAAATCTGTTTAAACCTGTTAAAACCTTCAAACCTGCTTAAATCTGTTAAAACTTAAACCTGTTATAAACTATACATTTTAGGAATTCCTGCCACTTAGATATTCGAATTTGTCTTAAAATGGAACACAAATTTCCTTATTATGTCTTTCCTGGTGGGTAAAGACCAGAGGCCTACATACAGTCCACCAGAGTTGGGAAAAAAAAGAGTCGAATTCAAAATCAACTCAAAAGCCGACATGAAAGCAGTCTGAAAGTGTGCAGGTCATAAGAAGTGAGGGAAAATAGAAGATGTTTAGAGTGTTCCAGACCTTATCGGTGAAGTACACGTAAGAATGAGCATAGATGTTAAGCCTAGGGTTAGAGAGTTCGACAGAAAAAGGGTCAGACTGTCCTCCGAGGTGTAGGTATACCACTAGAGAATCCAGGAGAGAAGTGTCCATTGTGATATAGCGATAGAGTAAGGAAAGTGATGCAGCAGTTCGTAGATCAGAAACAGATTGAAGAGAGTCAGTAAAATCAAGGAAAGTTATATAAAATCTTAGAAGCCACAATTCCAAAAACATTTCAAACATCCCTGTCAGAAAGAGCCAGTCTAAATGTGAAACCACCCCGAATGTCAGATGCCATACTTATACAAGCGAAAAACCGCACTCATACAGAGAAGACAAACACAGGATAAAAGTTGAAATTATATGAAAACACCTTCAAAACCTACATCTCTGAAGCTTGTTTAGTAAGAAAAATACTGTGTTCCTTCCTGCAAGATCCACCATATATTGAATATTAAAAATATAAATGCAAACAATAAAATATAAAGGCAGAAATTTTAAAATAATATAATTGAGTAATACAGGTGAAGCTGCTTGGCGTCTGATCAAGTCTATCGTCGTCAATGTGAAGTAAATGTTCACCACAAATCTATTCCACTGGTAGCAATTTATCGCTGGAAAACGCAGCTTCTATCACATCTTATCTTTCAGCGCAATGATGGTGATATATCGAATTATAACCCTCTTTCGAGAAAATGACCGGGAAATGATTGAAATGCATGAAGAATAATATGCTAATAATAATTTTCAATAGAAGAAAAAGATATGAGTAACATGTTAATATAGTGAACTAATAGTAGGCACGAGAATATTAATATTAATATTTAATACTATTGTGTAGCATAATAATAAATATTAATATTAAAATACCCACTAATATGGGTGATTAAATAGTTGTAATAAATTGTGTTTAGAATTTTAATAATAATATTATCATAATGATAATGCATATAATAATAGTACGTATATGTATGCCTATGATATGTTTATGTATGATGTCATATGTTACTTAATTTATGCATGTAATATAATCTATAATTATATATACTATATATATATATAAATATATATATACTATAATATAATATATATATATATCATATATCATATATATATCATATTTATATACATATATATACAATATATATAATATATATATATCATATATATAAAATAATTCATATAGTAGTATATATATATATTATTTATATATATATATATATATATAATATAATAATATAATATATATATTATTATATAATATACTATAATAATATATATATATACATAGCTCAGTGGTACAGCACTCGCCAAACAAAGTGAGGGTCCCAATAGGTTCAGCTAAACTGGCCGTGTGGAGAATTGTGAGCTGTTTCTCTCCTTGGCTTGCTTCGTCCTGTGCAGACGGTTAATGGAGCTACACCCCCTCCTAGTTCAGAGGCTTTGCCCAGTGAGCCGATTGGTGTTTATCTGTTAAAAAACATGTGTGTCTAGAAACCATCTGGATTTAAATCGTAAACTATAACTTTGCAAAAGCGATTGAATTAGGACACGATTGCACTACTGACCTAAAAATTGCAAATTGTCATAATTCGATAGCCATTTGTTTGTAATGTTAAAGTTGAGGAATTTCTACTTTACGATTTAACATGTTGGCTGCCGCAATGCAATAAAAAAAATTACCCCCTGTGCCAACAGGTCAAGTCATAACTATGAAGTCTATACCTTGCATATTTAAATAATAGTTTTTTTTATAATATTTGACGAAACTTTGCCACTGTTTTTATAATCTACCCCTTGTCCACCGGTGGACAAACTGCACACAGGTTAAGTCGTATTCTCACAGTGTCAAGTGCCATAAGGGTGGTACACTGGTACACCCTTTTTTCCTCTTCGATTGAAATTTGAATGTCATTTCTCTTAGAGATTTATTGAAATAAAGGTTTTGTTTCAGAAAAAAATTGTTTTGTTGCATAAACTCTGAAAATAACCTATTTATGTTCACTTACTTGTGTTTGTCAATAAATTCTGTAGGCCATTTTCTTATTTCTTCAAATTCAAAAAATTTCAAAAAATCTTTATAAGTGGATGAAGAACAATCATTCCTAAGGTGCCCTGCCAAATATAAAAGATATTCTCCAATGTGCCGAAAAAATATCCACCCTTCAAGGTTACGCCAAAAATGACCACCGGGTCTGCACCTTGCACCATTGGTAAGACAAGTGTACCACCGGTGGAACGCCTGACAGCCAACGTGTTAAATCTAGATGTCGGTGGAATACACACAGAGAAAAGATTGAGTTGTAGGTATTTTAAGACGTTGTAGTTGTGACTTCTGAGGAAGATTATGTCGAGTAAAAGGATAAAAGAATTGGGTTATTGAGGCATTGAAAACAATGATGCTTTCTTCGTCATGAGATTTCTTTCTTTGTGATATGAGAAAGATCAGAGATCATTTGCTCTAAAACCATCCTCCTAGCTTTGGATATTTGCTGTTGAGTGCCAGGGGCGTCTTTCGAATTGAAATTAGTTATGATAGGTGGTGTCATCGGTATCGGAGTGGGTTAGAGACTGAGTGACAGATATAAGCTACTTCTCCCGCAAGAGAACCTACGATGTGTGAATTTCTGAAATTCATTTCTAAATTAACCAGCGAAAAGTGTATGATGGAATGGTTTGTGAAAGGGGTAAGAAGGAAAAAACTTTTTTTGAGTCAATTTCTCCGTGTGTGTTATGATTTTCACAGTGATGGCGTCACCGTTACGCGCGACATAGCAATGATGCTGCCCCCAACCTTTAATGGCATCGTCTTTGACGTCACCCAAAACTAGGAGACAAAGTTTAATTATAAGATGCTTGAGCGATGTAAGAATGGGTATATATCGATTGTTAAGTACGAAGGTCGTATAGTATCATTCCCGTCACGGCCAGTGGTGGTGTTTGCAAACTTCTATCCTGATAAAGGCAAATTGTCTGAAGATCGTTGGAATATACACGATATAGAAAGGTAATAATAATGTTTCGTCGTTGCAGATACGCGAGGAGTGTCAGTACCTGGAGAAGTCGAAGAAGCCCCTGATCGATGAGGAGGAGGTGGTCGTACAGGCGCAATCGCCGAGGAATTCTCAGCTGATACACGAGGCCAGCTCATCATAGTGTAATGTCTACCAGTGAACATACCAAAACATTTTCTAAAAGTATACCTTATTTACTGCTGATTTATGTTTGTATAATTTAAGTGCTGCTGAAAAGAAATTTTTAAAATTATATAAGTGGTTTAATGTTAAGTATATTATTGCTAAGGGTATTTGTTTAACTACTGGATTGGAAATTAAAAAATCACAGTCTAGGTATTATAAATCATGCTCTAATTCTGATCAATTTGTGTCTTATGGTATTGATGTTATTTAGTCTAAGGGTCCTTCTAGAATGTGTTCGAATTCAAGTTTGGTGATGATATTCATTTAAGTTTTATATCTTTAAGGTGTCGGTCAGTGGTAAGAAGTAAGATGAGTGTCGGTATATTGGAGTCGTTTGTGTGTTGTGTCATCGGCGTAGGTGTTGATCAATGAGACAAATTATTCTCCAAAGTTTTCTTCCTCTTCCTCCTCTCTCATCGTTGCAATATATGTTCTGATTTGCTGACAAACTCGTTTTGGGAAGTAGTTTAAAAGACATTTTGTAAAAGACGTGTTAATGTCTGTCTGAGGTAAATTTTCATGTGCAATACTACGGGTGTGAAAATCAGTGTTTTAACTCTGGACTTGTCAATGACGTGTTTCTTCGGAGAGGGAGGGTATTTGTTGTGTGCCATTCTGCACTTTGTCTTGGTTTAGGATCGTATTTCCAAAAACTTCTCCATGTTATCCGCTCTGTTTAAACCTTTATCAAAATTGTGCTCATTTCGAGTTTTTCCAAAAATCTTGAGATGTTTGAATTCTGTGTCGCCTTCTTGTTCATGACAAGTTTTTTATCAGCTAAGTTTGTACAATTTTTCAGGCGATGTGCCATGGTTGTTTTACTATTTTTGAACTGCAATTTTTTATCATCTAGTCTTCTTTGCATCATTCCTGGACTTTTGAAGTGCAGGGTTTTCCAAGTTAAAACTTCTACTTTTTCATGGTTTGTGACGGATTGGTTTCCAAGAGATGTTAACTTCTGGCCTTTTGGAAGTATTTGGGTTGTCTTTAAAACATAGTTTGTAGAGTGGCAAATACATTAAGCTTCTTTTAAGAAGAATGTCTCAGTCAGGATTACCTTTGTTAGTTCACACGATTTGGTAGGTAGTGTTCTATTTACCTGCTGAAACGTAAGGAGGATAGAAATAACCATACCAAAGATTGTAGTGCATAGTACGTAGGTTAGAAATGACCATTTATACGTTATTGAGTGCAAGACTCGATATTTATAATCTGGTTAAATATGAGATTTATTTATTTATAGATTATGTAGTTATATTTTGCTATTATAGTCTATTACATATACATCGATACTGTTCACAGGGGAGATAAAACTATAATCTTAATAACTAATATAATCGTTATTGACAAGGTGATATTGACCGATAAACTTTCATATTTGGGGAAATCAGATGTATAGATATATATTAGATCGATATATATTATATTAATATATACATAATATATATTATATAATCTATATATTATATTAATTATAATATATTAATTATAATATTATAAAATAATTTATATTTATTATAATAATGATTTTCTATTATATTAATATACATAATTATATATAATATTAATATATATATTTTATATCTCTTATATATTTTAATCTAATAACTCTATAATATATATATATTCTATAATAATTTATCTCACAATATTATAAATAATATTTATAATATATAACTACATTGATACATTCTATACAAACCTTATAATATTATAATATATTAATATTTAATTATTATATTATATATATGATTATATATATATATTTATTATTATTAATATTTATATTATCTTAATTATACTAATTATATATTTATTATATTTTTTATATTATATTTATATAATATATTTATAATATATATTAATTTATATTATATTAATATTATATAATTTATATATTATTTATATATTATATATATTCTATTATTTAATATTTATATTATTTTTATTATCATATCTATTTAATAATTAATATTATGTATTAATATTTAGGGGTGTTTACTGAGCAGTGGGCTCGATATAGTAATAGCGATTTCATTTGTAAGCAATGTATACTGCTTGGACTCCTAGCGTCGGTACGAGTGTTGGGCTGATGGTCAGGTGTAGTGTGAGTTATGTTAACTATTACGCTAATACTTAAACCTATATTAGCGTCAAATTATTAGTATAAATTATTAATATTATATTAGAGTAATTAGACCATAAACTCTCCACTCATGTGTGTTAATACTGAATTTCTTTTTCTGCATGTGTCATTATAGCAGTAATCTAGTTAAATAACAGTAGCTTATAAAAAATATTTAGAATTAATTCCTATTATATTAATGTTGACTTTAGTCAAGACGTAGAATTGAAATAATGCCTAAAGTGTACTAAATGACACGTAATGTAATAGGAATTAGATGGAGTAGGGTAAATATCTTAGATGGTATTAAGAAGGGAGTCCATGATGGGGGACTGTGAACTATAAAATTAGGGTGGTTTTTAACTCTTAAAATAATATATTTTGATAATTCTTTATTTAATGGAATTAAAATATTTTTAATTAGGTCAATTGATATTGTAATTAATATTTAGTAATTTTGTACATATATTTAATTTTCATTATTAAGCATATTAATTGTTGTGTTAATTATTTCGGTTATTATTATTATTTCTTATATTATTATCATATTATATACAGAATGATGTCAAATATTTGAGGTAATTATTAAATCGGGAATTATTTATTAATTTATGTGCCAATATTTATCTATTTACTTTATCGTATTATGTATGTTATTGTGGTTGTATAGATTAAACGAATCTTTAGGCCTAGCATATTACTTAAATTTATATATTATAAATGTATATAACATGAGATATATTGAGATTTACTATATATTTTACATTATATATAAATTATTTACTTAGTTAATATTTCTTCTTCTTATTATTTTTTTTTATGATACAAGTGATACTAAATATTTAATATATAATTTCTCATATAAGGTTTTACTATATATAATACTATATATATAATGGTTAATCTTTCTTTTCTATCCTCTTCATTTCTGATTTTAATAATATTTTATTATTCTCTTATATTATATTATTATTATTTATTATATTAGTTTTTGTTATTATAATATATATATATATATTTATTATTATATATATTATATATTAATAGTTATTATCTATATTATATATACAGTATTACAATATTAAATATATTATATATATAACTATAGTACTATATAGTATATAGTATATATATAGTATAATTATATATATTTTATAAATATATTCATCTATATATTTATAATTTATCTTCTTTCTACAATTTGATATATGTCATACGCCTCAATTGTTTAAGCGTATTTATATTAAAAAATTTATATATTTAAATTATCTCTATAGGCATGTATGATATATTTGTATTTGTTTAAACTGTAATTAGCATTATATATACTAAAGATGTAATAATACTTTTTATATTGATGTGACTATGCTGTTTTCGACTCTAATACTATGTGCCGTATGCTGTTTATATTTCTATCATATAATTATTTTAGTGTTTTGTTTCTCATCAAGAGTCCAGTTTATGTATTGTAATTCTTTTGCCGACTATTGATTAATTTATTATTCTTTGTTTTACTGTTTTTTCTCATTTAGTGAATCATTTATTAACTATTACACAGAACGTTATATCACATACTAATTTTTTTAATAAAACTGATCTTATATATGCGTCCGTTATTATAGGAATGGCTTCCTGTACTTATTATTCTTAGTGCTTATTTGATTGTTACGCAGAGTTGGTGTAATATCTTTGTGGAGGGTGGTCGAGAGATGTAGTAAGAATGGTAAGTGTGTTTGAATTGTGCAAGGATATGTAATAGATAGTTATTAAGTTGTTGAAGGATTTCTGGTTTGAAAACTGTGTGTGTAGATTGTGAGATGATAAAGAATGGAATATTGTCATTCGATTGGGCAGTGTATTGTTTTGGGGATAGGATGGAAAGGTGAGTGAATAGTATATTAATTTCATATCGGATTTTTTGGTTAATTTTATTATAATGTATATTATTTTTTATTGATTGGCTGATATAGTGGATTTTTGTAGGATAAGTGACTAGGCTATATAATTGATAAGAGACCTCCGTAATGATAATATAGTAGGATTGAGATTAGTAAACGTGTATGTTTTGTTATTATAGTGAGATGAAATTATTGAAGTTTTGTTATAGGCCGAGAATGAAATGTTTTTATATTTAAAAGTTAAGTGAATGGGTGTGTGTGTGTAAGTAGGTATGTGTTTGTATTGCCTACTCAATACTTAGGGTCAAGGGGATTAGAACCCTTAACCTTGACGATCTACTCATATAGTGAGTGTGTCATTCGTGTCTATTAGAATGTACTTTAGGGTGTAGATTTTACATGGTGCTGCGATATGAGTTCTCATCTATATTATTCTGTTTTATTTTGTGTGGTACTGAGGGGGCGGTAAGACCGGGGCTTGTGGCTTGTCTTATATTCTGTGACTTTAGTGTCATGGTTCTCACTACTACCGCTTCTCTGTGTGCGCTACTTTTACCGATGACTTTTATATACTATAAATGATTCTTTATTACATTGGCTTTTATTTCTACCATTTACATCTTATTTTGGGTTATAAATATGTAGCAGTGTCAGAAGTATGGTATTTTAAGTGTATGAATGTGTGTTGTTTTATCTGAAGAGTTTTTAGAGGATTGGTTATTTTAATGGTATTATTGTTTTTATTTGGTTTATACATATAATATATATCTTGTAGTTTATAGTTTTCACTATATGTATATAAAATTTGTTGTTTGTTTTTTATTTTTTCTCTGTTTTACAATATGTATAGCTTGATTTTTTTTTATTGATTCCTCTCTTTCTTCTACTTGCAATTATTATCTTGACTTTATTTTTTATTTTTTTATTTTTCTTTTATATATTTTTATTTTTACCTTTTTATTTTTATATTTTTATTTTTATTTAATAATTTTTTATTTTGGATTTTTTTTTATTTTTATTTTTTTTTTATTTTTTTTTTCATACTTTTTTATATCTATTATATTATTTTTCTTTTTTTTATATCTATGTTATTTTTTTAGGCGATATATTGAAGTGAAAAGTATTATTGAATAAAAAATAGTAATTCTACCTTACTGAGGAATTCTTTTGATATGTATTATTATTTGGTGGATTGTAGTTTATACTCTCCAGTTGGTTATTATAGTGCTATGTGTGGGTTATGAAGTTAGTAGATAGTATATCGGATGTGAACCGTTGATGAAGTTGTTTTGGTCGAATTTCATGTGTGCATGGTATGTGTCAATCTTTAGGGTGGGCTTTGCGGTATTTTGTTGAATGATTAATAAGGTGTGTTGTAATTATATAGTAGTAATTTTTTTTTTATCGATCTACTACACGATGAAGTGTGTGTGTTGAAGAAAAATGGTAAATTGTCCTTTTAAATCGAAAAGAAATTGCATGATTCATTTATGCCATATTTTAATGGTAATTGAAAAGTGATTAATTAGAAATGTAACGTAGCTTGTGCTTTAATAAGCGGATTGTTTTAGTGGGGAGATGTGTTGGACGTGACCGGGCTGTCGTGAGAGGTAGAAGAAAGGGATTGAGATGCGTGAACGATATATGGTCTGTATAGAGATTGTGAGTTTTTGCTCTAGTATGTCGAGTAATTTAATAGATTGTATTTCATATTATTTTTTGTGTATGTGATAAAATCGGGATTTTTTTTTTTTGCTTTATGGGTGGACATGAGATTCTTTCTTTATTCTTTTAGTGATGATTTAATTTTTATATATATTATGTTCTTGTATTTAAATTTGATTCTTTTGAGCCATGGTAGGAAGCTTCTAAGTGGTTGGATTTTTTCGTGATTTTTGTGGTTTCTGGTGGTTGTTGGGTTTTGTTTTTTGGGGCATAGATATCCGTGGGGAGTTTTGTTGGGGTTTGGATGGGTGTTGTCACTTAAATGTATGGTTGGTGCTGAGTGGGTGGTATAGAGGGGTTTGTGTGGCTGTGTCTCTTGTGTGACTTTTGTTCTCATACTTCTGTGTGTGGTGTGGTTTGTGTGTTGTATTTTGTGTGTTCCCGCTGGTATTTGTGTCGTCTATTGAACAGCAGGTTGTTGGCTTGCGGCTGATTGGTCGGGGTGTGTATGGGTCGTGTTTAAGATGTTAAAGATGTGGTGGTTTATGGGTTTGAGAGTGATGATGTTCTCTATAGGGGGTTTAGTGTAGGTTAGGCTCAGTAGGGTTGGTGGAATGAGAGGGAAGATAGAGTAGAAAGGAGATAGTAGGTGAGGGTGGATTGATAGGTGAAATGAAGTGATAGCTAGGAGCGGTATCTGGGGTTTGTGTTCGGGAGTGGGTATATGAGTGTAACGGGTGGCTTGTGGATAGCTGTGGTGAAGTTATCTTAATTTTGTGTAATGTTATTATTTAGGTGATGGTTTTTTACATTTGATTTTGGGTATTGTCTTGTACAAACTCATATTGAAGTTCGTAAATCTCTACGTTGTGATAATATAAAACTTAATTTAAATATTATTTTTTTTTTTATGTTTAATTTTAAAAATTATTTCTATTTTATTATTATATTATATTACGTTAATTGATTATATAAATAATTATATTGAATGTAGTTATTATATATATAATTATTATTTCCTTCTTCCTCCAAGTACTGGGTGGGAAGATGCTGGTTGACATGCAATCAAAAGAAAAGTAGTCATAGAATATGACAGAAGTCGAAAAGAAGCACAGTTCACTTTACGCCCTCTATATATAATAGTGAGAATCGTAGCAGTATCAGAAATCCCCTAGAGCTTCACGGGACCGGACGGACCTCATTTATGAGAATATGTTAAAGTGTAGAGGATCATCCATCTCGGTGGGTACACACACACCTTTACAAAACCCACATTCATCTATATGCACTTTTATTTCGCTCTGCAAACTCCACATCTACTCTTCGACTCATTCGTCTCCATGACTCTAGTGTTATTGTCTTTCTTCTGTGTGTGGTTCACTCGTATTTTATTCTAGCACGCTTTGTTGATGTGCTTTCATCACTTCATATTCTTGATCAAATACTACTGCTTAATCACAGAATCTGTCAGTTCATCATTTTCCATAGTGACACTTAGGTATATATGTGTCTCTAATTGTATATATTCATTATATTTTTTATTACTTGTTGTTTATTTTACCTTTTCTGTTACAAATAGCATTACAAAACTATCTAATCTGTTTGGCATAAATATCGTAGTCATTGTGTAATTAATTTTCTGTTTCTACATTAAATATTTCTAAACTTTTTGTTTTTGTTTGATATTTTGTTATAGTTATTATAAATTTTACTGTTTCGTTTTGTATTTCCTATTCTCTGTAGTCCGAGTTGTCGGATCTTTCAATTTAGAATATCTATTAGCCTCTTATTACAGACGGTCTATATAAGTTGACTTCAATTTACATATAAATCTTTTTGTCATTCTTATTACATCTATGATGTTTCTATTACATAATTTGGCTTCTATTTTATTATGGTTAGCCACTATAATGTATTGTCAGTTCCAAGAGCTTAGTTGCGTTTTATCGTCCACCTTGTAAAGTTTTGTTTTTTGTGCTCAGTGTCATGACTTGCTATTCTTAAGTTCATTTGCCTGATGTTTACTGTTTTCATGATATATGTTACATACAATTTGATTAATTTTCTATACTTACACTTTTGACATTCAATGTGTTATATATTGTTTTCTCATTTGCTCAATATATTTTACCTATCCTTTATATTTATGATATACTTCGGAAGCTTCTTTGTCAATTGGATCAGTCTGCATTTCTTCTGTTTTCTCAATAACAAACATTTAATTCAGTCTCCGTGAAGAACTGATTCCTACCGTTCTTGCGATTGTTATGTACCTATTGTTTAACTTTCTACTGTATTTAGCTCTGTTTTATCTTTTCATGAGATCAGCTTCTAAAAAAGACGTAGTCACTTTCTATACTACGATATCCTCCAATACTGTATTAACTTTCTCTTTTCAGATTCACCGTCACATATAAGTTGGTAATGTATATTGTATTTTTCTTTTTCGTTCTCCTCTGTGTTCATCTACGTTGGTAGTGAGTACATGTTGGCTGCTACATTGTTAGTTACATCATATTATCAACATCAATTAATCTCATCAATTCTAAATCATTTAGTTTGCTACTCTGCTGAGTTCCGAAATTCTTTCATTATCTTCTCGTTTTTTCCATATAATCTGATGGTATGTAGTATGGTGCAAACTACATCCATATTTACAAGATTAAAGTAATACCAACTGTGTGGGGTTCAAAGTTTATAAATATTAACTATTAGTATCACATTGGCTGAAGGTATTTTTACTTTTTCACAGTAAAATTAAATACTTGTTAACTTCTGCGTTATTTTAGTAAATAATTTCTTTTATGCAATTTTAGGTCCATAAAGAAAATCTAACGTAAATATTTTTATTTCGTATTTGGCATTCCTTAAATATACGTTCTTATTTACAAATTGCAAATATTCAATGTACATGTTTAGCTTTCCTTCAGCAAGCCTATGCCACGATCATCATTACATTATAACACCTCGTCATAAGGGCTTCCCTATTTTTTAATCGAATACTGTTTTAAAACTTCTCAACTACTTAGTAGTAAGTAATAATTGTGAATATATTTTTTTTTTTGCAGTCTCTCTGTATGTCATTAGTTATAATCACTTACAAAACCAGTGAATTAATATCATTAAAAATTCTTTATTTCTTACTTGGTGTTCTCAAGTACACATGCAATATTGCTTATGTTTAAATTTCTTCTCAATATATATTAATTAATTTTCTGCTTTACATAAATTATAGTGTTTGGAGATTGTTATGGATAAATGAATTTATGTTTTTATCAAAACTAATATACAAATACAAGTTTTTTCCATATAAAATAGTTGTTGAATTATACACTATTGCCGATTTCAAATTTCAGAAAGTAATAGTATCACTACGTCAATTATGACGTTCCTTCTCTCACCAGCCCACATAGTCTGGTTACTCCTTTCAGTCGTTGTTTTGTTTTGTATAATTTTGTCAAGATGGTTACTCGCTTTTCGGATATCAGTGTGACTCTATATAAGTTATTTATATTAAGTATATGTCGTCAATTGTTTTAGAACTTATTATCTTCTCACTAAGATAGCCTATAGAATAGATATCATAGCGCATACTGATACTATTACGCAGAATATATTATCTATAACTTGTTCAATATAATAACCTCAGTTAGTGCGTAAGAATTTTTACTTTATTAAGTTCTTCTAATCTTATTGTTATTTTAATTTCATATATAGACCTTGTTCGCTTCGAGTTTCGAGTTCATCCATTTCGGATATAGAAATGATTCTTTTTAAATTTACTTATAACAAAATTTAATTGAGACATTACGTTTTTAATATTAGTAAATAAGATATTGTAGGCTACTGCTTCGGATTAGAATTAAATATAAGTTATTAGTTAATTCAGTAGTTAGATTGTGTCACCGTTATTTACTTCCTATTTTTCAAGATACGTGTTTAATATTCTCCCTGTTTATTTCATTGACGGGTACTATTTTATATTTCATCACGTGTTATCATATACAGGTATGATATTAAATCACGTTTCTTAACATAATTAATTAAGAAATAGATTTTTTGAAATAATAATTATGTCTTTGTCATCGTTCTTTATTCAGATTCTTTCCTACGAGTAATTTCTAAGTATGTTTCCCCACAATAAAGACACACTGTACTTGGTTTGCTTTCTATTTTTTGTTCTCTGGTTTTAGTTATCTTGTCTTAATTTTCGGCTTATTTAGTACTATAGTATATGTTTTTTTTTATTTATGATCATTAACGTGAAATGTGTTTATTTAGTGTCTAAGTGTTTTTATTAATTCTAAGTATCACTTCAATTGAATAGAATTTACTGTGAAATAAATCTCCTATGTCGTATAACTATATATTAGATTGTTCTTCAGGTAAGTAGTAAACTTGTCAAGTACTATTTTTTTCAGATTTGTGATCATCAATGTTAATTTAAATTTAAGATACAACTTAATATACATCTGGTACCACCGATCAAATCAACGAAAATCTCCTATTTTTCCTACCGTAGATTTTCTTTCAACAAAGTGTACATATCTCTTAATTGAAGCTGAATCAACCCATGGTGTATACATTATGTTGATTAAATGAAAGAATATTGTTTTTTAACAACTCCTTATCAACAAAGTGTAATATCTCTATAAATGTAAGCTGATCAACCCATGGTGTATAGAACATATTTTTGCGTAGCATATCCATTTGACGTGAGGATTTGTTAGAGTTGTTAGTTATAATACTAAAGCACCTCCTGAGTTCTCCTTTATATCTAACATTGATAAGCAGAAGGCATTTGAACATCATAGTTCAATACCTTAAATAAGTGAGAATACTTTTCCACATCAGTCTCTTATATATGCTGGAACACAGTTCTTTCACTGCCCAGCATCTCAACCGTTCACCGATCACACCTTACTCAAATACCCTCCAAGAAAACTAAGCAAATTTCCCTATAGTTATTGATAATACGCTAACTTTTGATTTAAGTATCTTATCAAGCTAATAGTTAACGGTCAGTCACCACTAATGATATGTTCTTATACTTTTCTGTATCCATGGTCAAGGTATTTTATATAAAAATCTTAACATGCTGATCTCAATTATATGACCGTTTGCAATATATGCTTTGGTTCCCTATCTTTATATAGATGGTAATCCGTCTCGGGTATAACAAGTTTGAACTTTGATATAGATTGCTAATTTTGGGCATTATTTTCCATTATACTTAATTTTCACTTTCGGCTTACTTTCTACTTGTATGCAACTGTTATTCTTTAATTTGGTTTATTTACTTCCTCAGAAATGTTCTTAAAAGCCTTATATTTTACTGCATAAATCAGTCGTTTATTTTCAAGTCTATTAGTCTAAATCTTAATACTTGTACTTATTTCTGATTTTTTGTTACGCATTTAATATAACCGTGTTATTAAATAATAACTCATGAATGATAACCCATTGGTGGTGCGGATTGGGGTGTGATCGTAGAGGGTGTTTAGATTACATGAGGGGTCGATAAAGCGGGCTTTTGGCACTCAGCGAGGGTGAGGCTTACTCTTGGAGGGGTTGCCTTCCCTAGGTGTATTTTTGATTTAATTTACTATGTATGTAAAACTTTGTTACGATTGATATAGTTGGTCTGTCTGATAATGGTAAGGTTATGATGCTTTTTTGCTAAATGTTGTGTCTTTGTAAGATTTCGTAAGTAAGAATTAGGTCATTAGCTTTGGCAGCATGTTGTTCTTTTACTGGTGTTAGTGTGGAACTAGAAATGTTAGTGTTATTGTTTGTTGTGAGCTTTAATGATATATTTCATTAAACAAACCAATTTAGCTATGTTTGTTTTTGTTGTTTGAACTTATTAAGTGTGTTTTGTTATAGATAAGTTAATTAGCAAACGATTACGAATGTTTTGTGATAATTTGTTTCAATGTGTATTATTGTGTATATGTCGCTTTTGAATTAGTGCTTTCATAGAGTTATTCATTTTGAAAAGCTTGCAATAGCATATAACGTATTTGCTATACATAGCTACGCTATTCTTTAATTGCCTTGGTGTTTAGTGTGGAATTTTGTTAATCTTTTTTTGTGTGTCAGTTGTCTTCGGTATTTCTTTATATTTTGTTTGTGCTGGTAGATTTATTTTTCCTTCAATTCCGGATTCAAGAAGAATACATTTGTATTATGAATTTATCAGAAATGTTCTGATAAATTGTTTGCTTTTCTGTTAGTCGTATAGAAATTGTTAGTGTTAGGATTGTTTGACATGACGGTCATTTTCCATTTGCACGCTTTTATTGCATTATGCTTCAGTATTGATATTAGCTAGTTAGTTGTTTATTCAGTCTTGGGCCGTGTCGGTTGTATTATGTAAAATTCTTAGTAGGGATAAAGGGTTGTTGTTATTACCTGTAATTCATCTTTGTTCATCCAATTATTTTAATCAAAAGAAGGTTTACATCAGAGCGTAGACAAATGCTGAATGGTGTTTGATATAGATCATATGATCATGTTCGGAGACTGAGAGGTGGGGTGGTGGTTTTGATTTATGATATTATTGTGACTTTAGTTTCATGTAAGAGTAAAAGAGCAATTAATAGACTCTATTTATACTCATCATATGAAAATTGTAATCACAGATTGCCCCAAAAAAGGTTTAATAGGCTTTGTAGGTGGTTTTGATTTAACTGATGGACGCTGGGATACCCCTGAGCATCCTATATGGGAAACTCTGAAAAATATCCACAAAAAGGATTTTTACCATTTGATTTTTAATAATAGATCTGACTCAATAGACATATATTATTAGTTAGATGTAGATTGGAGGATGTGTAGGGTGGATGGTGGTTTGTTTCTGATTTTTTCTGTAACTTTTGGGTGTTCTGTATAGTTTCAAAATTTTATACTGGTTTGTATCTTATGATTTTATAGATAAGTAGATATAGTAGATTGATGAGGGGTGGAGTGCGAATGGTGGTTTCTTGTATTTATGATTATCGATTTGCCTGTGTTTGAGGTGGTATGTACGTTAATTTTTAGTATAATTTTATTGATAATGATTTGATATGTTAGGTTAATTATCTTTTATTTAAAGACTCAATTGATCATCGATGGACAGAGGGTGTCTGGATGGTTGGTTTGATTTACTGATTTTGTTTAGGAGAAAAAACGCTAATTTTGTAGTTATAAACATAAAAAGTAAAGTATCTTTTTTTATTTATTTTATTTTATTTATTTTTTATTTTTCCTTGTGGATTGACATTCTTTTTGAATCTAGCCATAATTAATATGCATATTGTTCATTAACAATATTTAATTATGGAGCGAGCGCGTTGAGTGTATTTACTAGTGCTGTGTGATTCGTAACTCTTTCTGGCTTTTTCTTTTTTTTCTTTATTTTATTTTTTTGTCTTTATGTTCTGTTTTACACTTGTGTTTTTTTTTTATTTAGTCGATAAATTGGGGGGTTGACATATCGGACTTATACTATTTGGTCGGTTGATAACTTAGGAATATATGTTGTTTACGATGTATTATTAAGGCACCGCGTGGTTGGGTGGGAGTAATTCTAGATTATTATCATTCTATTATGGAATTTTTTCTGATTTTTTTCATTTCAACATTAGAGACAAACATTACTTCTTTATTTTTTTAGTTGTGGTGGTGTTGGCGTGATCAAGTCATATCGGGGGCGCAATCAGGGGACGTTACCTCGTTAGAGAGGTTCTATCTACAACCTAAATTTTAGCGTAGATACTCTAACATTGTTGTTAGATTACTTCGGCAGATAGGCTGAGCGGCGCTGTGCTAAATATGTTCTAAATATTAATAATATATATATATTATAATAATTATAATTATTATATTTATATATAATATAATAATAAGAAAACTTAGAGGATATGGATGGTGGCTGCGGTGGTCGGCGGTGCGGTGGGTGTGCCGGTGCGGGACTTTAAATGGGGTGTATCATTATATAGTTTTTTATTTTTTTTTATTTATTTAATTTAATATTATATTTATTTTTATTAATTTAATTATTTTTTATATTTATTTATTGTTATTTAATAAAATTATACAGCAAAATAATTAAGAAAAGCGAGCAGTTCTAATTAGATAAAAAGATTAGCTGTTATCTATTGTGAAACCTTAAGTAGTTCCATGATATGTATACCCACGAGTATCCTATACATTTTCAGTACCGTCAATACTTACTTTCCCTGTTTTAGAGAATTATAATGTTCCAGTATCTAGTAGTTAACGTAATAAATATATTATAGATATTTTGTTATTATTATTACTATTTTAATACAGTTTTCAGTCACTATAACTAATGAGAATTGTATTATATTAAACATTTTATTTTTTATTATGTAATTAAATAAATATATATTATAATTAAATTTGTTATTTAATTATTTAATTAAATTATATATATGTTAAAAATTCTAGGATTTCATTCCTACCTATTGTATTATTTCTTTTCTATAACTTTATTGGTATTTAACTTAATTAGCCTATTTATCTAAAACTATATTTTTGTTTAATTATAAACTTACTTTTAAAACTATAGTTTAATAGAATTTATTATTTTCATATAGATTAGTTTTTTATTATAATATATTATTGTTATAGTCTTTTATTATTATTGTAATGGTTTTAAATATTTTCTCATTGTTTTAGAATTTTATTAATTTTAATTTGTTTTTCTATTTTTTTTTCATTAGCCTATATGCTATATTAGTGTATTTATATTATGAATTAGAGCTAATTCAGTTTATTTATATTAAGTTTTAAAATTTAATAAATGCGTAGCATAAAGAAAGATCTATTTTTGAGCAGTTTTTTATTTGTGTGTTTATGGTTTCTTATTGAATAGTGTAAGCAGCGAGAAGTATATCTGGGGTAAGTTTATGTATTCTATAGTGTTTTCACTTTAAACTTTTTTTACGCATAATGAGTTTAAATTTAACATATTGATCTTTTCTTCCTCTGATGGTATTATGTTCACGGTTATGAAGTTATTGTTAAGACTTATAATAAATTTTTAGCTCTTTACTATTTTATTTATTTCAACCAAGTTAGCATAAGATTAATTAGTTAGTTATCTATTGAATGTGAATTGATTTTACGTTATACAGTTTTAATCATCTATTCAGTAAAATGTGCCATGCTTTCATGTCTTTTTTATCGTGGTTTTACATAATTGTTTATTTATTTAATTTATCTTATTTGTAACAACACCATCTTATAGTATGAAAAATTATCTTAAAATCTTAAAATATTTTGTTGTATTCCTGTGTATATTATTATTACTACTATTAGTATTCTTTTTATATGCTTATTGTCAGTATTATTTCCTTATTACTCTGAGGTTATTTTATTTAAATTGTATAATCCTCCTCCTTCTTCATTTAGTGAGCAATATCATTGATCCACTGGTTAGACTTAAGCGAATAAGTCATGATCTGCAGTGTGATATATAAGGGAAAATTGATAGACTTGGTTTGATGCTTATTAAAGTTTCTTATTGCGTGTTTCAGTTTCTTTTGTAGAATCATTATCTTTTACAATGTTTTGATTTAAACTTACTTTCCTTACTTTAAGACTAGGGTAGTATTATTTCAAGAAAAAAATCTATACAGCTATGTTTTGATATAAGCTATGCAAGATATTTAGAAAATTTTATACCTTTTTCAAAGTATATTAAGGGCGTCAAAGATAATAATACTGAGTCGAGTTTTAGGTGGGCTTATAAAATATTATATATAGAATATATAGTATAGTAGGGATGGGGGGGGGGGGGTGTAGTGTTTTTGTAAAGGTAAATGATTCTTTACTTCTTTATTTACCTTCTTAATTTGCCATTGATATCACTACTCGTTACTATTCTTCATCTGTAATATTACCCGTCATTCCCTATTTATCTGGCATCGGTAGTCAATTGTTTATCACTTTGTATAGCTCAACGTCATTTTGTTTTATTATCGCTATAACTGTATTGGATTCTTCTGGTTTCCTTATGGTACCACATTCTGTTTAAACCCTTATTAATTCTAGAGTTCTCATATATGGTTATTTAATAATGGGATCTGTTTGTCCTTTTATCTTATATATTTATTTATCTATTTCTTCTATATATTTTACTTATTATTTATCATTTATTTTATATTTATTCTTATTCATATATATAATATATATATTATATTATTTCTTCTTTATCTTTTTATTATTATTATTTTATTATATCTTTTTATATTATATTATTTATCTATTCTCTCTTTTATTATATATTTTAGTTTTTCTTCTTCCTTTATATGTTATGTTCTAAGTTTGCTACTACTACTAAACTATTTTTATTTTTATTGTCATAATATACCTCTCTCTCTCTCTCTGTCGTGGTTTTGAAATATATTAATAATTAAGTTTTTCTTGTTCTTTTTGCCATAGATTAATACTGTTTTCAGGTTTTCCGTCTGAGTGCTGGAAAAAAGAAAGATTTGAGGAGAGGTGTTAGAAAGGGGTGATGTTTATAAAGATTATGGTATTATAGTAAGCAATAAAAGATCATGTGATGGAGGGATAATATAATATGATAGGTGTGGTTTTCTGATGGGAATTACATTAATGGGTCGCATTGTGACGGCATATTCCAGAAATTGGTTTAGTATAATGAAGTTGTTTGATGTTTGTATTACAGAGAATAAATGATAGTACAAGCTGATGATTGGGAATTTTACGTTCGGCAATAGTGTAGTATTGGACGTTTTTGGGGGGATCGGATGTCTGGTGCTCTACGGGTTTTAGGCTAAGATGTTTTTCTTTTAGCTTTATATTTGATTTTTTAGTCTTATTTATTTATATTTCTAGTATTTCCATTTTTGTTTATTTGTTTTTGTGCTGTTGGTTTTTGGTTAGTTTCTTTGTAGTTAGATTTGATGGGTAGGTTTTAGGTTGAGGTTAACCTTCGGGGGTGCATTCGCCAGCACAGTATGAGCATTATGAGCTTTCTTAGGGGTGATCCCATTAGGGAATAGCAGCCGTGGAAAAAGGTGATTTTTTGTCTTTTTTTATTGGTTTTTTGAATATTTTTGCAGATAATTATATTTTATTATATTTACATATTAGTCTGTATATAACATGTTATCCTCTACTTATATAATGTGATTAATTCATTATAATTATGTTTTATATATGGAATATATTTTATTCTTATATATTATATTATTTTGTGAAGTATCATTTATGTGCTTTTTCTTCTTTTTTCTCCCTCTCTTTTGGTCTCTCTGTGTGGGACACACATTCCTCTCTCTATCTCCTTCACTTCAATAAATCTTCTTTTTTCTTTTTTTTTATTCTTCTATTTTATATATTATTATATTTTATTTAGGTTAATTTTTAATTCTATATTATACTTATATATTATTATTTCTCTTTATTTCTTATTTATATTTACGTTGTCTTAATCACACAGGGAGGCAGTATTAAGGGGTTTCCGTTTTATATTTTCTCAATACGCAAAGCTAGCTAGCTGTGCCGAAAGAAGGTCTTTAAGTGAGGGATTATTCGAGGGAGTGGAGATTTGAGGTTGGGGGGGGAAAAACGTCGAACGTGGTGTGTTTCCTTAATATCTTTTCAGGGCTGGATTGATAGTTATGCGTGAGGTGTTGTAGCGGGTGGTAGGGGTGTCTAGTTCTGGCTGGCTTGTGGTACTTTTATCGTACTGTGACTGACTCGAAGGGAGTATGTGGGAGATGGATGGAGTTTTATGCTTTTGGTTGTGATCGCGGTGGTTCCCCCCACACGGCTCTCCGCCTCTCCATTTCTACTCCTCACCATCCGCCTTTCCTTCTTCCTTTCCCCCTGCACCCCCCTCTCTCCCTCCTTCTTTATTCTTCATTTCCGCCCCACCCCCTTTCTTCAACACCACCATCTCTCATACGTCATCTCTCACTTATTAATTTTAACACCTAGCATGCCACCTAAGATTGTCATTCTGAACAAATTTAGACTTTAGATCTATACTTCTATCAGACATAGTTCATACATACAACACAGGTAACAACAAACTCTCATGTAAGACTCTAGCGCACTCAAGACTTTAGTCCCTTCACATCCAAACGATTTAATTTGCACCAGCAACCTTCCTTGCCATTCACACAACTTTCCTACTACACTCTGCATCATCCGTTCCTTCTTCATCCAACAATACCCTAAATTTTAAACTCAGAGACACTCTCCACTGCTCATTTCATTCTAACATTTCATACCTTCAAAACGGAGGACTGTCCTCACATCACATGAACATAACTCTACTCATCTAGTTATTTCAACCTTTGGGAAAAGATAGGTCTCATACTGAAATTGTAACAACACTCTCTTTCACGATCTTCTACCAGAAACTCAAATATCCGGGCATATAATAGGTAGGGCACACCACACTCTCTTCCTCTCCTCTCCATTCTCCATCTTCTAACACCATTTCGCCATCCAACCTCGAATTCTTTCTAACCCCATCCTATACACATTGAATAAACCAAGGAGACATACACTCCTGTCTCACCGTGCATTTAATCTAAACAATCAACCATTGACACATTATTCTTACAGAACAGACAACACGCTTCAATATCGTCATGCATATTGATTCCATTGAAGGCCTAATCTTATTCCTCGATCACACTACATACCACTCCAGCCAACCACATAATCTAATACCTGCCATAAAGCTTCCCTATTTAACTCTACATATACCTGTTGTAAATCCATAAACTAATATATTTATTCTTACTTCTTCCCCAATTTTTTACATCAATCTTTTGTTTCAATGTAAAGATTTGATCCCACATCCTCTAACCCTCCTAACCGCCCTTGTTCTTGCCACCATGTCTCCTCAGCTTCATCGATTGCACTCTTCTCTTTTTAACAAAATCGCTATACCTTCCTAACAACTCAATAAACTTATTTCCTTATAACTTCCCTCTTTTCCTCCCTTACCTTATATAAGGGTTACTATTCATACTGTCTCCTCCCAATCCTTGGACTATAGCTCTCTTACTCTCCATAACGCTTATAATTACATCACTTCCCCAATTCAATCAAAGCTCACATTCGCTCTGGCTCCGTTTGATCTTCACTAGTATATCTTATTCTATACTGCAGATTTATATCTATCTTAACTCTTTTCACTCGTATATTCCCTCTTTACAATAACTCATTCCTCTCCTCAAAATACTCCCCTATTCCTTCCTTGGCACATAAAACCTACACACTTCAATAACAAACTAATTCATTACTGTTAATCTTGTTCGATTTCGAAGTGTTCTTGTCCAACTCCCACCTCAATCCATTTCTATCACGTTACAAAAGCCATCCCTATTCATTATTCTACAGCGATTCCCCTTATCCATTCTTTAACTCCTTTGCGCTCTTTGCAGAAGAGCTTCCTCTTGTATTGTCTCATCATCCTCATCCCTCCAAACGTTCATTTACATCTTGTTTTCTCTACGTATGCACCTTTTTAGTATTTCTTTTTCCTCCCTATATATTCCAAGCATTTTTTTTGAAATTTCATCATTTGCTTTTAGTAATTAACACGCTTCTTTTTTTACTTTAACCGTTCTCACTCTTCCATTCACCATCGCTGCTTAACTCATTCTTACTTCCTTACTCTTAGCACATCCACCACACCCTTCCTTCCTTTGCACTACTAACATCTGCTTCCTTCATAGGGAGAAATTTTGTCTCAGTTAATAGGTGGTAGATAAGAGTGGATGAAAGACAGCCAGGCGCTCTTACATAACTCTATTCGCTCTATTGTCTTGCTCATTAACTTAACACTCTCAATTATGACATCTCTTACTATCGAATCAAAACCTCTTTGAGTGCCCCCACTATCTTATTCTACATAGACACTTTTAGGATCCAGAATCCATTCCTAAACATCTTGGATTAAAATCCATCACGTACTTCAACATCTCCTTCTTCACCAACACAAATAATCATACTTCTTTTTCACTTGATAAATATTTCAAAATTTACTCTTATATCTTATGGATATGCTTGTGTTTAAAGAAAAGTATTACTTCACCATATTCTCTCACAGATCAATCACGTTAGATCTTCTACATTCTCATTTTTCTCCCGCACCCAAAACGATTGTACTTACCATCCTTTTTTGTCACCGGTATCCCATTATGTCAGCGTCCTCACCTCAACTACTATTAATCTGAAGCTCTACTTACCACCGAGCATCACTTCTAACATTATCCAAAAAATGTCTCTCTTTAACATTCTTTCTCAGATTCTGGGTCATCGTCACCAACAGTCTTCCACATATTGACTTTTCAACTTATTTTAACCCATTAGAATTATGGATCACACACACAAGCTACTATATCGATTTGTACCACAAGGTACTCATAAAATTTGCATACTCTTTCTCCTTCCATTCTCTTCACACAGCAGTACAAACATTTCACACACACTCTCCCTCATTACTTCACTTTTTCTTTTTCATTCCTTTGGGGCACACAGCGGAATCAAATTTGCCCTTTCCTCTCTAAATACATACATCACATCTCTCCTCTTCTTCTCTCAAACTTATTCTCTGACATTCTCATGTACCCTCCTCTTTCATTCGATGTCATCAACAACTACATTCGCCGAAATGATCAGAAGGTCGTTTTACGGCGATCAGACCATCTCGAGGCATGCATCAGTCCATCCCTACGCAAAGATTAGGTGTAGTGGCAGACAACCCACTAAATCACGCCTCCCTTAGTCCGACTTCTAACGACACGCAGTACACTCGATGTGGCATTCTTTCTCCCGGCTCTACTCATACCGGGATATGAGTAGTAGGGGGATGTCTGTAAGGTGTTATGAAGTGGGGTGTGGATATAACAATGTGTATATGATATGTGGATTAAATTGGTGGTTAGTAATATGTTGCCTGAGGATGAGTGAGTGAAGAATATGAAGCAAAAGAGAAAGACGCAGCGCATTATAAAATGGAGGTAATTTCAACTGCTTCGAGTATCGCGTGTACTCTCCTCTGTCTCCTTTCGTCTCTCTCTCTCTCCTCCCTCTCTCTATATATTATTATTATATAATATATATATATATATATATCTCGTCTTTATATATATATTATTGTTTATATTATTAGTATTATATATAATATATATTATATATATTAATATATTACTACGATATATATTATTATTTATAAATATATATAATACATATATTATTATCCTGTTAATATTATATAATATATATATATCATTTATATATATATATATTATTTATTATATAATATATATATATATTATTAATAATACCTTTATAATAATATATATTATATATTTGAGCCGTTTATATTCTTAACTTCTCTCTCTTCGGTCTCTCTTTTCTCTTTTTGCTTCTCTTCCGTGCTGTTTGTGGGTCGTGTCGCGATCTGTTACCCCCTTTCCCACCACCCTCACAAGAACATCCCCTCCTTCTCTGTCTCTTATCTTCGCCTCGACCATTTCATTCCTCCCCTCTCTCCACTCGTTCCCATGCATATTTGGTTTTTGAGAATCATGTAATTGCTGCTTCAGTTATTGTTTTCTCGCTTTCAAACAACTTCATTTCCCCAACGATAAATGCAATTAGTTCTTTGCATCTTTTCCAAACGTGCCTTTATTTGCGTTAGTGAATGGTTTTTAACATTTTTTTGTATTCGGTAATACATACAACATCTCTCCATTTAGCCTATAGGTTTTATTCCTCGAAAGCAGTTCCGAGGTTTCTTTTATTTTCAAAATTCTTCTATAATTGAGGATCAACCATCTTATTGTGTGTCACTTTTGGAATCTAATCTCCTGCCCTTTCTGTCGTTCAGTGTCAAACTCTTTGCTTCAACTGGTGTCCCTTTCCT
>JABUQX010062944.1:7500-33157 GCA_015478945.1 Trachelipus rathkii | reverse complement strand
GAGAGAGAGGAGAGACGAGAGAGACGAGAGAGAGAGAGGAGAGAGAGAAGGACGGCGGCGAGAGAGAGGAGGAGGAGAGGAAGAGAGAGGAGAGAGGAAGAGAGAGAAGAGGAGAGAGAGAGAGAGAGAAGGAGAGAGAGAGAGGATGAGAGAGAGAGCAAGAGAGAGAGAGAGAATTTTAAAACATTATTTTATTTCTTAATGTTGCAAATTTAACATAGACGCTTTTTTTGAGCGCCTAATCATAAATATGTCCTTATTTTTTTGTTGAATCTTCAGTAATTTTATTAATTAAGATTTAAAGATTCAGGTCTTTTATTTTGACTTCTTCAAATGTTAAATAAAAAATCCCTCACCGAGTAATTTTTAAACTATTGACAACATTATTAAAATTATATAAAGTTTATAATTTAAATTTTATTCTTTATAATAAGGTGGCTTTTAAGGTAAACTATGGAAAAGGAAAAATTCAAGTCTAGAAACATAATAGAAAGTGGATATAAGGTAAAACAAACTAAAAAAATATAGACTGAGACATATAATTATCATAAATTACTTTATAATAAATTGGGATCGATAATGATAATATAATATTAATATACATATTAATATTAATTTTCATCTAAATAATTAATATAAAAATATAATAATCAAGAGTACTTTTTTTTCGATTGTAATTATAAATCATAATAATAATAGATAATCCATATGATAATAATAATAATATAATTAATAAAAAAATATAATCATATCAATAATAATAATAATAATCAATAAATTTAAAATAATAAATATAATACATATAATTACATAATAATAAATAATATTAATAATAAATAAATATAATAATAATCAATAATAAATAATAATAATATAAATATTAATTAATAATAATATAATTAAAAATAATAATAAATTAATAATAATAATAATAATAACTAATATAATAATAATAATATAATAATAATAATAAATATAATAATATAATAATATAATAATAATTATAATAATAATGATAATCAATAAATGTATAATAATAAATAATAAATCAATAATAATAATAATAAATAATCATAATAATAATAATAATATAATGGCTTACTATATATTATATATACTAATATATATTATATATATATATATATATATATATTATATATTATATATATATATATTATATAGTTATTAATATATATATATAATATATCTACCTATATACTATCTACTATATATATACCTCTACTTATATATATCATATATATATATAATAATATATATATATATATATATATATATTATATCATGGACCTCCATTCCCCAGACTGGTGGTGAGGTGCGCAGGATACACTGGAAACAGAAAAGCAGTAGAAGAACATATAAGTAGAAAAGCAAACCACTCCTTGCCGTCCTCTTCATACACCTAAAATGTGAGAGCTCGTCGCAGTTAGAAAAAATACACTCTAGGGCTTCACAAGACCGCGATTGACTCTCACTGTGGTATCTCCTCATTGTAGGATTCATCCATTGGACCATTCGACCCACAACTATTTCTTCTCACAAAACCCAGACGTTCACTTATGCAACTTTCTTTTCGCCTTTGCCAAACTCATATTCCCTTCTTTCAGACATTTCTTTGCCGACTAAATCCCCTTTTTCTTCGGTCCCACAGCCGGTCGATTCCCAGCACACTCATCACTATACATACGCTTAACCAACTGACTATCATAACATCCATCCTTTCCATATGACCAAACCATCTCAATGTACCTTAGCTTAATGTCTCAAATATTAGGTTGGTAGTACTTACACAACTCCCTAATATCGTTCATTCCTCATTTTTCATTTCTTGTTCCGTGCCCTAACACGCACCCTAAGATATTTATTTAACATTTTTAGACCATATTACATATACTCTTACTTCCAAATACAGTGTTTCAACTATTGGCATTAGACAGCAGTAACAAAACATACCTTATGTCAAAACCTTAGCGCACATCAAGACTTAGTCCCCTTGCATTCACCAAGGATTTAATTGGATCAGCCACCTTCCTACCATTCACAACTTTAAAACACCACCCTACATCATCCGTTCCAGTACGAGTAACAAGGCTTTCCGCTCGATGGTTGGTCATTTTGACCACAGCGGCCAGGAACCTACCTGAGGCCTTTTTTGAGGACCAATCTTTTACGGCCTTGACCTTTTTGGGCTTGACCTTTTGGGGCTTGACTTTTTTTGAGCCCAAATTTTTTATACCTGAACCTTGACCTTTCTTTCTGGCATTACCTTTTTTGGCCCGCTTTACCTTTTGGGGCCTTGCCTTTTTTGCGACCACCTTTGGTCTTCATGGGTCATCTTTTGGCCCACGGGTCATTATTTCGGCAAGCCCTAATTTCATTTATGGACACCCTAATTATTTTGGAGCAACCCTAATTTTTTGGGCAACACTATTTTTTTGCAACCCCTAATTTTTGCACCCCTAATTTTTTGGCACCCTAATTTTTGACACCCTTCGAAGAAGGGTTGGCCAAACGGTTGCGTCAGCAACCGTTGTACGTATGGCCCCCCCTATTTTTGCGCCCCCCTTAATTTTTTCGACCACATGTCAGTTATGCCACGGTAATTGTTTGATCTTCAGTTTAGGGGCTTAGGCCTATTTTTTGATGTCTTTACTTTACCTTTTGTTTAGACCATGATATTTCGTCCTTGACCTTGGCAATAAACCATGGGTCATTTTTTGCCCACGGCGAATTTTTTGTCCTTCCCTAGCCTACACCCAGGCTCCATATAGCCTACACCCAACCTACACCATCCTTCACCTAGCCTACACCTTACACCTAGCCTCTCCACCCAGCCTTCACATAGCCTACACCTACACCTACCCTAGCCTACACATAGACTACACCATAGCCTACACTACAAGCCTACCACCTAGACTCCACCCAGCTTCACCTAGCCTACACCTATACCTAACCTTCACGTGTCCCCTACAACTTTGAGTGCTTCAATTTTATGACTCGGAAATGAGTGTTACTATTTTATTGTTGAGTTGTATATCAATCTATAGTGTTAGATTGTCTGTGCGATGCTTTTTTAGCTGGTGTACATGCTTTGATGTGCCTATATAATTGGATTGGTACAGCTTTGGTAGAGTCTCCAATCACCGTAAGGCCCAGCATATATCTAAGATTGAACTGATTCTATTAAGTTTCTATGAGATATTCTAATGACGTGCCCAGGTGAGTCAGGAGCAGTGCAAGTGAGTGCAATGAGTGCCAAGTGAAAGTGCCAATAAGTCGCAAGTGCAGGATGCCAACATACGTTTCAATGCCAAGTGAGTGGCACATAGTGCACACTGAGTTGACATTTTTCAAGCCTTTTCAATAGACCTTCCCCTAGCAGCCACGGGCAAATAGGCCACACCTTAATATGAGGGTGTCTTACACCACAATCACTGTTAACAAAAGGTATGAGGATCGGAATGGGTGTCAATCAATATACAATCTTGACGTAAGAAATGCATTCACTCACTTGAGTTAAGTATATTTTCTAACACTTATAGCCATGGCAGAAATCAATATATACTAAAGGAGTACCAATTTGCAGAACAGTGCCAAAACGTTTGGAGATCCGCATCCGCAGGTCAGCCCATCCGCCGAAACCGCCGCGTTCGCCCGCAGGCGAATATTTCCAGCGTAACCGCCGGCCGCGGGCGCCGCACAGGCGCAAATATCCCCGCGGACCGGCCGCGAGGTCGCATTCCACCGACGCAAAACATATTCCCCGCACGCGAACGGAAATATGATAATCAATGTAAACCATATCTCAAAAGAAATTTCCTTTTCAAAATTATACTATGGAGGTCATTCATATTTACTATCCAATTGTACGAATTTTAATTACAAAAACATACATAACTTATACATTACCACTTCAAAAGCAGTATAAAAATCCAGTTACAAATGTTCGCAAGAGGTGCTATTACCTAACACCTAAGGGATTTGTATGCTTTTGTTTTGTACTTGCCTTTAAATGCTTTACTCTCTGCTTTACTGCTTTAATCCCACTGACTTTACTGACTGTAACTCTCTGCATTTAACTGCTTTGAACTCAACTATCAAATACATTTCCTTAAAGCAGTAATCAGTAATCAATAGAGGGATTCACCAACATTCATTTTCTCATTCATTGCTTCATTGTAAAAATTTACCTGCTTTCTGCTTTAACTTTCTGCTTATTACCGATGCTTTAAACTTTCCGCTTTACTGCTTATACAACTTTCCTGCTTCAATACTGCTTTAACTTTACTGACACTTACTAGTATTTAACTTCCATATAACTGTAATTAAACATATGATGTTTTAACTATTGATATTTTCCACATCTGAAAATTTTTGTTTTAAAATAACTTTTATATTTATTAATTCTATCTTTTTATTTTTGTTCTAATAACTTTTATTAACTTTTCAATGTAAGAAATCAAAAAACACACAGAGTTTCTCGTCAAGTATACATACCTTATATATTTAATAAAACATCGTGTACGAAATTTTACTGTAAAGACACCCTTATTTACTACATATACGAGTTTATTAAGGCAAGTAAACCAATGCGATCGCATTAGATTAAGACCTGCGAGAGTGCCTTTCAGAAACACTAAAAAAAAATCATTGACATAACAATCTATCAGCATCACAAACTATTGAATTTACAAAGTCTTATTACACATTACATTAAATTATGACAAAACAATATAAATGACCTAACATACAAATAGAACTACCACAATAAATTAGAATATACAGGGCCTTGCAACAGCACCCGGCTCACGACATAGATTATTTACACAAGCTCTACATTATATAATATTTCTAAATAAGGCTCAATATAAATGATTATGTTCAATATAAATTTGTACCGCTCTCAAAGAATAACAAAATTATGTGTAACAGATATACCGTTATTCTCTGACTCTCTAACGGCAATCATGCTCCTGTTGACAAAACGAGTGATGTGACGAACGGCAATGTAACATTGAATATGAAACAGTGATATCCTTCAAATCAAACTTTACAGGTTATAATTCTCGTTAATAGCGAAACACTCCTAAACAGCACAGAGGTTCATTAATTATAAACACCAATTTTCATTTCCTTCTTCATCTCATCTTTATTAAATCAAAAGTCACTGTTGCCGTACTCGGTCATTCAAAGAGTTGAGGCATGCTCAAGAATAGAACCACTACAGTGAATGGTAGTTGATTTGTAACTCAGATCCAAGAACAAGAAGAAGAACTTAGTCCTAGAAAAAAGCGGTACCCTTTCCTCAACATGTTTAATTAAAATAGAAATAACATTTAACAAGCTGAAAGGTCTGCAATAAGATCATAGGCGTATAAAAATTACTTTCCTTTGCGTATTCTTCAAGATTTAAACCAAAAAGTCCGCTATCATTACATGATTACAGATCTGGCTATTAAGTCGTAACAAAGGTCGAAGACAGAGAAGATAGGTCTCCGTTGTATAACATTTCATTGAATCACGTCCGTTGAGGCAAGTCCAATTCAACATGAAACTAGAATACTATAGGGAACCGAAAGGTGTGAAATTATAATAGGGTGACTTTTCATATAATTCCCGAGAGTAGGCTAAGCAATCTACTGTTTACAAACATGTACGTTGACTCGGTAAAATTTCCCGTTCACAAATGTTAGGGTACTTAGATACTCGATATCCTTGAGTGTAAATTAACAATAATCTTGGTTTTCAACTCCTATTAATAGCGTACATTTGCTGTACGATATTCAAAGACAATCTATCTCAAATCATCAATAATGACCGCCACAAAAAGCCACCCCAAACATGTAGATCGCTATATTTCACTTTCTGACATAGAGATAAGCCATCACAAAGATTAGAAACAGGTATAACTGGACAAATTAACGACGTAGAAGATAAGGAAAACTTACTCTTATTTATTTTAAGGGAGAAACAAAGAATTTAGATAATTGGGCGAAGATGAGTAAAATAAAGATATCTAAGTATCTACAGATAGTAGACTATGAGTCTTTTGAGAGAAGATTCGCCATGTATCAAGCAGTAAATATTACCCCATAAGTATTTTTATGACATTGAATTAAATACACACACACACACAACACCAACACACACAAAACACAAACCCCTATCAATCTATAGTGCAACGCATTCATCTTTGAAGGTATAAACACCACCATCTGATTTGGAGACTAGAGAATGCTTTAGCATCGCTGCTGTAATAATTATAACATAACAAAATGTAATCTAATTGAATAAGCTATCTATAAGGAAATTAGACCCTGATTGGCACCTAGTGACAGTTCCAGTTAAAAGAAGATATCACCTGGGGGCAAAATGGCAAAAGACTATACCAGGACTCTTGATCATCCATGTAAACTCATACTTATATGGTCATCACCCGTAGGAAAGATCAGATGTACCATCAGGTTTGAGTCAATCTGTGTTTTTCTAATTATACCAACAACCAAATTAGACGCGAGTCTAGAGTATTGATCAGAAACAAGCTTCACTGATATATAGAACTCAATAGCGAGAAACTCACTGATCATTGGTAATTGAAATCTCACGAGGCATATCCCCAATATGATAAAAATTAGGATCGCCTAACAGCATAAATGACTGATGATAGGCTCAATGAGACGAGATCCAAAACTTCACTACTTACAACAATAGCGACTGAGAAGACATGAGGAAATCGGCACACTCCTTGTATAGTAGCCGAGCGCTGGCGAAACATACTTATATGAACACATTTATTCAATGAAAAACACTACTACTAGCTAATACACCACCACCAATTCCGCACTATCAAAACGTTCATCAGTTAGTAATCTCAACATAGCAGAAACAACTCACAACGTATTTTATTACTTTAAGAGGTATTTTTTCGCTCTAAGTCTTTTCAATCTTTATGGCCGAATCTTCTTGACCCCTCGACTAATGTTGCCTGACATTTACCACGTCTTATTTTACGCTTAACATCAACTCAAATCTCATCTGACAACATCGGCAAATATACGTTTCCTTTTTAATGGCCTGAATACGGCAGAATTCATTCGATGCACCGAAGCAAATATCCATTGAAATCAGTATGCAAACCTATACTCTATAGAACCTTTCTTCACCCTAAAATAATATTCCCACCACCTACTCCTGCAGTCAAGAAAGCTAATGCCACATATCTCCCATCTAAGGCTTGAGCAAAAAATAAACAAGGCCATACCCCCTCTGCTATTTCGTACTCCCAACTTGCTAATACCCTTTGTCTTCGCTCCATCTTTAACCAGCGCGTATCTTGTTCAATATACTATCATTTACAACTGACAAAACCCTGATAGAGAGTCATGCCTAAGGAATGCAGAAAAAATATCATTCTAGACTACACTCTTATCAATATATTCCATTATCCATGTAATTACTGACCATCTGCTATCTTTATCATATAAATGAAAACTTTGAACCAAAAACCATAAACCAATTAGCGCGTTAATGCTAAAAGGGAAAAGGATTTCTCTCTACCTACTTATATTATATGACACGCGCATACCGATGTCGAAACAAAATTGATCTATCAGAGGTAGATAATGAAATTAGTGAAAAATCTTATTAACATTTACTCTCTATTGAGTGAACATATAACTACTCTCTAATAATGGCGACCTCTCTCAGTAATTACCAATAATATTGCAATGATCAAGATATATATATATGTAAAATTACATAAGCCATACTGGATGATTGAAGACTCTCAGGGCCAAATGGACCGACCAAAAGGAAAACCAAACGAAGATAATGTATAACAATGAAGCTACATCGATCTGGCTTCATACTTTTGTTGCATGCCAAGTAAAAGGGTTATTACTCCAAGATAGTAAATGACCTATTCAAAACAAATAATTTAGAGACACTATTCAATGGAAACCCAAGTATATCCAAGCAATACAACCATACGTCTACGACATAGGTTTACAGCTGCCCATACGACAAGAAGTGAACGTCTGAAGAAACAACAATACCGGACATCTCGCAGAGGTATTACACTCTACATTTGATCTTAAACGATCTTATTACTATCATCCAATTACAAATACCGGGATACAGACATTTCAACGATATATGACAAAAATTACCAGATCCTTCAAACATATAAATACCTCATATCAAAGAGAACGTCTTTAATCGGACTGAAAATAGAAAGACAGACTTAAAAATAATAGACCCTATCGCCAAAGTAAATTCTTAAAGAAGTATTTCGTTTGTGCAATCCTTGACCTAGGCAGAAATACACCGAGATAATCTACAATACTTCACTTGTAAAAATTTAGCTTCACACCTTCTACTTTACCTGTCACCACCATCCCAGAATAGACTTGTGAACGGTCCATAAATTTTCCTCATGATCCGATAATTAATAAATAAAAAAAACATAATCTACATTCGATAGCTCTCTTTCAAGTATGACATATAGGATTACTATTAACACAGTTGTTTTAACCTCCCGATGAGTTTAAAAATTAATCAGGATGTCAATCAGAAGACAGCTGAAGACGGCAGAGATTAATAAAAAGTGAATCTAACTCTCCCATGACATAAATATAATAAACTTCTTCGCTGATTGCAAAAATATCACTTGCTTTATATATATTATCTATTCAGCAGGAGATATGAGAACCAGTAATGAGATACTGCAGCATTATTTTTCCTATTTCTCTCGTTAGCTATATTTTATGATCAATATAATATATTGCGTGAGTTTACAGGATTAGAACATATACATTATTGTTGAAAACTATTTCCTCTGATAATAACTAAAAATCGCCCTTTTATCAATTCTCCCTTTGGATCGGATGAGGTCTTATCAGCTATAAATAAACTATCACAAAAGAAGTGGAAGGATATTTGAACTTTAAATACACTTCGGTCGCTCACAACCGAAGATTCATATCAACATATTTCTAAAAACCCTCTTTATATCTAGATATCAGAAGATTATTCCTTAACATAAATCGAACATTACCTTATTCAACCGATTCATCTATATATATATTGTTTTCTGTCTATTCACCATATGCACAATATAAGCCATCTAGTTTTATGAAATATATCTAAAGGTAGTGACTCATCTTTTATGGGGGTCATCTTTAAGATTAACCACCACGCTACTATTGATGATATCATTACTTAAATACAAAAACACAAAGTTACAACACTTCAACTAATAGAACAAACCACTAATACACTGATACACTTATAAGCACACATACATCAATATATCTCTTATTCAAGCTACCGCACATAAACAAGAATATACACATTACGTATACACCCATAGACACTAAAACACATAGCACACAACGAACACAACTAACCATATAGTATATACTACTAATATACATAATATATACTACTAAATAATAATAAAAAAATATATATATATATAATTAAACTAACTAAATATTTATTTATTCATAATAAGTATTATACCCTAAATATATCAGGGCGAAGCTACGCTGGAAATGATGCGCCTGCGGGTCGCACGCTGGCAGGGCTGGGACGCGGCGGGAAACCCGCACCTAGCGAGATAGCGGGCCAGCATTGCGGCTGCCCATACTGCGGGGTGGGCTTTCATGCTGAGCCACTGGTGGTTAGTATGATGAACTACAACGTTGAAGAAACAATTAATATTATCATCTACTATCTAAAGAATGAAATTAACAATCTATTATTTTTGTAGAGTATGAATTTTTAATTTTCAAAGTAATTCATATAAAAATCACACAGCAGTGATATAAATAAAAAACCACGTTAATAACCAAACTCAGATAACTTGCAAATGCAAACGCTACAAAGCTAAAATGACATATGATAATTTAAATGAACTCTTGGCGATCTAACAAGCATAATCCTAAAACAACACACCATGCTCAAAATACAAGCAGTGATATATAAAGATCTAATTCTTAAATGTTCTTCAAAAGACGAAACAACTACATTCATCGATCGCAACGACATCGTTGAGAGGACTATAAATAGGTTTAGGAATGCGGGCAAATACACATCAAAAGAGGTTAACACTTATGCTTAAAGAGGTTAACATATAGGATAAACACTGTGTAATGAAAACTAACATATTTATAAGACTTAAACATAGTAAATTGTGATTGTGACTATAGAATTATACCTTTGACGGCCCTAAAAAAGGATTAATATAAGGATTAACTCATAGACCCGTCTACAACCAGACAAGAGAAAACTAATAATTCATAAAATTTAAAGAAAGCCTAAAATAATAGGCCTAAAAACAGATAGAATATAATGCACCAACAATTCTCACACGAAAAAAGAGTCCAAGTATTGAAAAATATATCCTATTGAACTGCGAGAATATCAGGAACCTAAATCCCGGGTTAACAAAAAGATTATAACTAAATATTAGACTAACAGGATAGTATACTTCAAACACAATGATCTATACAGAAGCAGACGACGGTCAGACCTAACCCGCATATTCTGTAACGGATCGAAAAAGCGCCTTGGATATGTGCTATTTCTCGATGCAACACATAGATGGTAATGTACATACATACATACAAAATAATACATATAAAGCAACACACGAATTTCTTCAAAAATACTTTTGACAATAAATTTCTAGTTTAACATCGCAAAGTAGCAATATACTAACATGAAGTGACATAATTGTTATTTTTAAATAAAAACAATAAATAGTTGATATTTTAATAAAATAATAGATAAGATATAATATGACGATTTATTGTACATATTTGTATATTTATAAATAACTTCATTACAATGCGCTCAAAGATGATCGTAAAAAGACAAGTAACAGTCAAATATGAACAAAAACGCAGAACACCAAGCAATCAGCTTCCTAAAAGTGTTAGAGGAACAAAGGATAGGCTAAGGGATGGCCTTAACCTAAACTTACGCTGACATTTATTTTGATTTACAGCACGGTAAAATATTGCTTCTTTTAAATAAAATTATTCATACAAATTATATAAGTTAAAGCTTATTTAAAAAGAGAAAATTAAAAATTCTATAATAAAACAAAAAAATATGCTATAAACAGTATAATAATAAATCTTTGTTAACAGCATATAATATTAGATTATATTATATTATGTTAAATTGAAACATATTGAAAAATAATTTTAAGTATAATATATTGAAAATCAGTAGAATTATAAAAAGATAATGATATTGTATTAATATAAAAATAAATAGTTTAAATAAATATATCAATAAATATAATTTGATATAAAGTGAAAAAACCAAACCCCAACCCCCCACACAAACAAAACAACAAAGTGATGCGTTAGCCGGATGGGTCGCTGTGTGTCGTGAGCTGATGTGTGTAGATAAATCTGTGTGACAGAGTGGATAAAGTACAATCTGTGATGTGTAAGTAAATCTAAAAGGTGATGAGTGTAAGTAAATACTGTAGATGAGTTGTAAGTAATCTGTTGTGATAGTGAGCATAGTAGTCGCTACAATGTAAGTGTCATATGGATAAAATGTACAGCTGTCAATAGCGTCGAATGTGTGAATATAAGTATATAGTGAATGATCTGATATAAGTGTAAAGCAAAAAAAGGTGATGTGTCGTGTGTGAACCGCCATGTGTACTTAAGTGACAGCGTAAAGTTGTCATATGGGCTAATGTTACAGATGTTCATAAGTGGAATGTGTGTTATAGTAGATACATAGGTGAAATGTCCTCGCATATATTAAGTGTAAGTGAACAAGACCTTGTGTGCCAATGTGTGGTGTGTGTCGTGTGTGTGTGTAGTGTCGCTGCGTGTGTGTATGCATGTTCTAAATAATAATAACAAATAGGCCTAAAGTAAATAACACTAACGCAATATTTACAATAATAAAAATAAAAATACACTACAACATAATACCAAATATAAATAAGAAAAAAATAAAATAGAAAAAATAATAAAATACAATCAAAAAGTATTAAAACAAATAAAAACATTATACATGTATAATAAAATAAATGAGTTATAAACAGCAGTAAAGCATGCAGAGTTAAAAAAAAAGGCAGCAAAAGCGGAGAGGTTACAGCCAGTATAAGCAGTGCAAGTTAAGCCAGTTTAACAAAAGCAGAAGATAAAAACAAAAAGACATAATCCACTTAGCCGTAACAACTACTAGTTTAGAATTTAACTTGAGTTTACTGCTATTAAGGTATGTAAACAAACATGTATACTAAATAATATGAGTTAAAAGCAGTAAAACAACCATGTGAGTTAAAGCAGTAACACATGAGTATAAATAGCAGTAAAACATGAAGTTAAAGCAGTAACAGACAGTAAAACAATAATCCCCCTTGGTGTTACAAGTAAAACCTCTATGATTTAACTGAACTTACCTGCATTAAAGGTAATGTAAACGGATTAAATAATATGAGATTAACAGCCAGTAAAAACATTATGAAGATTTAAAGCAGAAATAAAAAACATGAGTCTAATGCAGTAAAAAACATGAAGATTAAAGCAGTCAAGAAGCCAGTAAACAAAAAAGCAATCACTAATTAACCCTCTTGGTAGTAATAGGTAACACCTCTATTGATTTAACTGAAAATTAATAACATGATTTAAGTAGCTTGTAAAATCGTTAGTAAATATATGAAGTAAGCGAAGTAAAATAAATGTTTTATTTATAGCAAGACACTCTGGAGGGTTTTTTTTTTCTCACTACAAATTATTTAAATTTATAAATTAAAAAGATATATAAGTAAAATATTAAAGTAAACAAAATAAATGTTAATAAATATATGTACTAACCAATCACATAAGGTCTGTAATGAGTTTAACGAAGTTTTACGTCCGCCGGAAAACACGTTTTTAAAAAAAAATGTTTACAGTTCCAAAATTTCATTTATTTCACCATAGTAGTATATTCGAAAGAATTCTTTGAAAAGTTAAAGTATGAAAAATTAAAATGTTTTCTGACGTTCTATGAGACTATATATATATTTTCAAATTCGGCGGCGCGGTCGCACCTGCGGAGCAGCAGGGAGGCCCTCCATCACTTTTGTGGGACAGTGGAGCATATGTACAAGTAATACAGTATTTGTTGCTTTATTACAAACTTACTAATACTGTCATTCAAGCGATCAACTAGCTGTAAATTAAAGAATCTTCAATATTCTGTTATATATATATATATATATATATATATATATATATATATATATATATATATATATATATATACATATATATTATATATATATATATATATATATATATATTCTACCATCCATTCTGTTAGGCTCTGCCTGTCAAGTGCTATTCCACCATGTATCCGAGTAGTTTTCATGGCAGGAAATTATATATGTTGAAGAGTTGAAGTAGTTATATAAAGTAGTATATATATATATATATTATATATATATATATATATATATAAGGTTAAGTTATATATTGTTATATATATATTTATATATATATATGTTATTGGGTCTGTAGATAAGTTATATAGCATATATATAGTATTATATATATATATATATATGTTGTTGGTTATATATATATATATATATGTTATGCTATTACTGTTGCTATATATATATATATATATATTATATATATATACCGTATATATATATATAGAAATATATATATGTTGTTATATATATATATATATGTTTTCTATGTTGCAGTTGAAATATATATATATATATATATATATATAAATAAATAAACTAGAGAGATTTGGCAGGGTGTGTAAAAGGAGGGCTTTGAAATCAAACGTAGATAAGAGTAAGGTTATGGTTGTGAGTGAGGACAGTCTTAAATATTTAGGACATATGTTGGATGAAAAAGGGAAACGGATGATGAGTGTGGTAGAAAGCTAGAATACCAGGAAGGTGGCTGGTAAGCAACTAATTCTTGATGGATATAAAGGAACTAATTCTTGAGTGCCCTAGGGTTTAACATGAGGGTATGTTGTTACCTGTGTTAATGTATAGTAGTGGGATTATGGTCTGGAATAAGAGATATAGATCTAAAGTAAAATATGTTCAGATGGACAATCTTAGGGGCGTGTTAGGTGTGAGAAGATTTGATAAAATGAGGAATGAACGTATTAGAGAGATGTGTGGTGTGAAGAAAGGGGTAAATGAGAGAATAAATGAGAGAACGTTGTGATGGTTTGGTCATTTGGAAACGATGGATGGTAGTCGGTTGGGTAAGCGGATGTATAGTGGTGAGTGTGAATGGAATAGAGCGGCTGAGAGACCGAAGAAAAAGTGGATTGAGTCAATAAAGGAATGCTTGTAGGAGAGAAATATGAGTTTGGCAGAGGCGATAAGAAAGGTGTGTAATAGAAGTGAATAACGGAGAGTTGTGTGGGGGTATAGTGTTGGTCCACCTAGGCCAAGGAATGAACCCTATATTGACAAGGGTCCGTTGCGATCCCGTAAAGCTCTAGGGTCGATTTTCTGACTGCGACGAGTTCTCACAAAAAGGTATTGGTAAGGTGATGGTAAGACTGGGATTTGTTTACGACTTGCGTCATTTTCTCCTACTACGTTTTTGTTTCCAGTGCATGCTACGCACCTTACCCCAAGTCTTGGGAGAGAAGGTGGGGGATGATGATGATGATGATGATGATGATGATGATGATGATGATGATGATGAGATGATGATGATGATGATGATGATGATGATGATGATGATGATGTGATGATGATGATGATGATGATGATGATGATGATGATGATGATGATGATGATGATGATGATGATGATGATGATGATGATGATGATGATGATGATGATGATGATGATGATGATTGATGGTGATGATGATATAAGGCTGTTGGTTAAGTTGTTGGTTGGCATATGATAGCATTATGTTAGTATATATATATTGGTATATTATTATACAGCATATATATTGCTGTTATATATATATATACATATAGATTATATATATATATTGTTGTTATTGTTAAGTTAATATTGCCATACAGCTGCTGGTTGAAGGTTATTGTTGCTGTTAATAGCATACATGGCTGGGCTGGTTGTTGTTGCTGGTTGGCTGGCTGGTTATTGCTATTATATACAGCACATATGTTATTGGCTATGTATAATATACATGTATTCTGGGTATATATATTTATATATACCGGTATTATTATATATATATATGTTATTAATAGCACATATATTATTATATATATATATATATATACATATATTATGTTATTGGTTATATATGTATATATATATGCATATATATTATATATATATATTCTTTATATGCATATATACATATATATATATATACATAGTTATATTATATATACATATATTATATATATATATATATATACATATATATTTAGTTATTATTGGTTATTATTATTATTATTATTATTATATTCGTGATATTATACATATATATATATATTATATTATTATTGTTAGTTAAAGATATATATATATATATATATATATTATATATTATTATGCTATTATACATATATATATATATATATACATATATATGCTTTATAATGAGTATATATATATATATATTATATATATATATATATACATAAGGGTTATTGCTGGCTATGAAGGGGTTATTATTATTATTATTATATATACATATATATATATATATATATATATATATATATATATATATATATATAAAAGAATAAGTGTTTTCTTATAAAAGAAATTTATTAAAAATGAGATGGAGCTCTTGATTTTATCAGTATTTCTCCTTGTGAAAATAACGATTTGGAAATTTCTCATGAATAAAATGCAGATTTATAAAACACTGAAGTGTAATCTTAGCTTAAATATATACGATTATATTCTATGCAATATAGCATATATATATAAGGTTATATATATTTGTATATAAATATATATATATATATATAAAGAGGTATATATATATATATATATATATATATATATATATATATATATATATATATATATATATATATATATATATATATATTTTTTTTTTTTTTTTTTTTTTTTTTTTTTTTTTTTTTTTTTTTTTTTTTTTTTTTTTTCGAGCAAGCTCCCTACTCTCGGTGCTACACCATCCCCAAACCTTGGGTTAAGGCATAGCACCGCACACTCAACTCCCCAAGACTAGCCTTATTATTCCTAGGCTTCCTCTAATTGCTTCTATAGCTATCTCCTCGGTTCCAATTTTAGCAGGGATCTTTTGTAGATAGGTCACTAGAGAGGTTTTTACTGCTCCAAGGGACCCCACTACCACTGGCACTACCTCCACCTCCTCCATCTCCCACATCCTTCTGATGGCATATCGTAATCTTTGATATTTAATTTCTTTCTCCCTTTCGTAGAGGGCCACATTTTCATCGTATGGGACACCTACCTCTATTAGTTGACATGTTCTTGTTGTTTTATTAACTAATACAATATCCGGTCTATTACTTTGTACAAATATGTCGGTGGGTATGCCAAAATCATATAGAATTTGGATATGGTCATTATCTACTATTGCTGGAGGTTTGTAATTCCAATGATTATTAGGAGTATCAATATTATATAGTTTGCATAGTCTGTAGTGAATGAGCCTGCATATGGTATTATGTCTTTCCGTATATAGTCCCATACGTATCAGAGTCTTACATCCGGATAATATGTGGGGCACAGTCTCTGAGGATTCCCCACACATCCTACATCTATCAGAGCAATCGACTCCTTCGATATGCTTTTTGAACCAATTGGTTCTTAAGCACCAATCCTGAGCTGTAATCAGCGTTCTCTCATCATTTATTTTTAAAAATCCCCTCGCAACTGTTTCTATCGATTTTTCCTTATTGATAAAGGCCTTGTTCAATACTTCTTTTTTAAAGTGTTGGGCGTGTCTATGTTCTTCCCATTCTGCATTATCGGCTTTCTTTCTTGCTGTTTTATAAGATTCCTTTAAGATTTTAGTTCTTTCTTTGAGGTTTTTCTCATTCCATCCATTCTGTGTTCTGATATCGATGTTAAATTCATGGAGGTAGTCATTTGCCTTTTTTGTTATTGAAGTTGTTCCAGCCTTGCAATCTTCATGTTCTTTTAACCAACCAATGAATTTGGTTCCTTTTCCTTCTATATATTCTGCTAATCCTACTATTTCATTTTTGTGGGTTCTATCTATATGTGGCATTCCCATACCTCCTTCATCTCTCGGGATGTATATACGGGCTGTGCACTGGTTTTTGTAGATTATTTTGTGTGCATGGAGGAGTTTCCTTGTTGTTGTGTCTAGAGTATTTATTTCATGCTGGTACCAGTCTATAATTCCAAAACTATATCTCATTACTGGCATTGCCAATACCTTAATTGCCTCTATTTTGTTTTTTGGTTTTAATTCAGTTTTTAATATTTTCTTCACTCTTGAGATGTATTCCTTTTTAATTCTCTCTTTCATAATTGTGTTTTCAATCCTGTCTGACTCCTCTACTCCAAGGTATTTGTAAGTTCCTTCCTGTTCCAGTTCTTTAATGTCAATTAGAGTGCACAAGTGTTTTACGTACACGTGTGCACTTATTTAAGTACATTTAAGCTGCTACCGTGGCTCAAACGGTAGAGCGACGGAGTCGCATGGCAAGGTCGGGTTCGAATCCTAGTTCGGATCCTAGGGTAGAAATACCTAGAGAAGTTCTCCTTGAATAGGGCTATGCCCGTGAGGTGTGAACTTAAAAAAACAAAAAACATGAGTGCAAATAGTTATGTGTGAATACATATGTTCATGTGCATCTGCACAGGAACGTATTTTGATTGTTGTTGTTGTTGCTTGACTACGCGTGACACACACACATAGCACACGATGAGAACCAAGGAATAACGTTAATGACATCACATTTCATTTTTTGTTGTTGCTCGATGATGCGCTCGCAAACACATCTTCTGTAAGTAGTATATAGGTATATATATATATATAGCATGTTAGCATATATATATATATATATATATATATATATATATAAAAATAATATATATATATATATATATATATATATATATATAATTTATTTTATTTATTTATTTTATTATATATTTTAATATATGCTAAATTAGTTTCTTTTGCCTTTAAATAATACATGAGCAAAATGTCGTAGTAGAAATGGAACAATCTTCTCTTGAGATTCGATTTAGGTATCTTAAACCACTGAGCTAAGGTGCCCGATTCTTATCTCTCGCTTAATAATTTTAGCTTATATTCAAGACTTGATGAAGAGAGAGAGAGAGAGAGAGAGAGAGAGAGAGAGAGAGAGAGAGAGAGAGAGAGAGAGAGAGAGAGAGAGAGAGAGAGAGAGAGAGAGAGAGAGAGAGAGAGAGAGAGAGAGAGAGAGAGAGAGAGAGAGAGAGAGAGAGAGAGAGAGAGAAAAGAGAGAAAGAGAGAAAGAGAGAGAGAGAGAGAGAGAGAGAGAGAGAGAGAGAGAGAGAGAGACGCTTATCGAGTCGTCCAATTTTGTTATCTTTCTTGTTCTGACCTTTTTGAACTTGTTTTTTTCATTCTTCCAAGTTTACAATTCATAATAATCGTCTTAGTATTAGATCATTTATATATATATATATATATATATATAAATATATATATAAAGAAGAAAGGTTATATATATATATATATATATATATATATATATATATATATATATATATATATATATTGTTATTATATATAAGATATGTTATATATATATATATATAGTATATATATATATATATATATATATATATATATATATATGTATAACTCCTTTAACATGCTTTATACCCCTCTCAGAGGGTAACACGGGGGATTACAGGAAATCGAACTTTTAGGCCGGCTATCCCAAGCCTATCGTCATCAGGTGTTCGCAGCTAGAGTTTTATTTCTGCCCCTCAGGAAGATAAAATTGTGACCGTTCGCGGAGGATTGAACCAAAGGTCCTCCAGCATGAGAGTCATGAGTCAAACCCTACGCCGCCAGGCGTTCTTATATATATATATATAGCATATAGTTAGTATATATATATATATATATATATATATATATATATATATATATATATATATATATATATATATTGAACCAGCTTCCTCCCGCATGAGAGGCGGTGAGTCAACCTCCTTCGCCACGAGGCGTTCATATATATATATATATATATATATATATATATATATATATATATATATATATATATATATATATATATTAAATATTATTTATATATATATATAAATATATATATATATAGCAGGCGAGGCCATTTATTAAAGTTTGGATACTGGAGTTATCTCCTCAAGCATGAAAAGACTATATTTATATATATATATATATATATATATATATATATATATATCATATATATCTCTATATACTATATATATATATATATATATATATATATATATATATATATATATATATATAGTCCCTTCATGCTTGAGGGAGAAATAATTTTCAGAGCCCTTTCAAACTTGGAGCACATATAGCTGGTAGTGTCAGCTTTCCTGCTCCATAGATGAGCTGCGGATCCAAAGGAGCTGAGCCACCAATTTAGGTATGGAATTAGATAAATGGAAAATAAGCAGCCGACATGTTTCGGCGAAGAATTCGGAGGCATGGAAACGTTCTCAGTCTGAAACGGATCATGATGCTTATAACGGTGTTGCTCATGCATCGGTGTTGGAGCCGAATCTGAAAATCTGTACACAAACGTATAGTAGCCCGGGTAAGGTGTCTTTCCCTAGGTTTACGAACTCTCAGAACTTGATTTTGAGAGTTTCAGAACCCTCAAGGATGTCTGAGGGGTTATAGTTGAAAAAAGAAGAAATAAAAGAGAGACATATGGAATGCGTAAGAGAAGAAGATGGGGAAAGGATGAAGATGGAATAAGCACAAGGTAGAGATGGAGAAGGCATATGATGCGGTGCACTGCACCGGAGCCTTTGCCGGAGCCAGAGTTGAAATATGTATACAAACGTAAAATAGACGGAGTAAAGTGCTTTCCAATATGTTAAAGAACCCGTAGAACTTGATTTTATGGGTTTCAACACCCTCAAGTATGTCCCAGGATGGGGGATCCGTTCATAAAAGAAGAAATAAAGGAAATAAGTATGGAATGCGTAAGAGAAGAAGACGGAGAAAGGTTGAAGAAGGAATAGGAACATGGCAAAAAGAGAGTGCAAATAATGCGGGGAATTGCACCGGGGCCGTTGCCGGTTCCGGTTCCGGTGCCGGTGCCGGTACCAGAGATGAATTCTGGTTACAAGAATATAACAGACCAAGTAAGATGTCTACTCCCTATTTACGAAAGCCTAAATTCAGATTTTGGATTTTGAGGGTTTTATCATCCTCAAGAATATCTGAGAACCCCATCCCTATTGAAGGATCTCAGAAGAAAAACCTGCTTTAGCCCTGTCTAATGTATGTTGTATCAATCCATATGTACTGAAATGATGAAGAATAATTTCTTGAGGAGTCTGAAATGATAAGACACCCACACGAGATTGGGACCGAATTCCTCACCTAATAACAAATAATTACATAGATGATCACTGTATCAGCCTCAAATCTCATTTCCTTTAGGCAGACATAAACTAATGTATTTTTTTGCTTGATGAAATATTTATATTTTGCTAAAAAATTTTATTTTGATTTTGTTTAAAGTTTTTTTTTTGTTTTAAAATCTGTAGTTTACATGTATATTTTGTTTTATTTTTGTTCTTATTTTTATTTTGTTTAAAGTTTATTTTATTTATTTTAAAACTTGCAGTTACAACCAATATTTTGTTTTACTTTTGTTTTCATTTAATTATTTTTAATGTAATAATAATAATATTTAAAATATATTTTAAAAATTATTAGAAACATTTTATGTTTTAACTAAAGATTTTGTTATTACTAATTTTTGTTTAATTTTTTTATGAAAAATATGTACATTATAGACCCTAAGGTAATAATTCAATAATACAGTACCGCAAACGCACCAAAACAGCTTTCATCCTAGCCAGCCATGCGCTATTGCTTTATTAACTTACTGCTTTAGGGGTAAATAAAGTACATATTTTTCTTTATGATTTGTATAACATAACAGAAAAATACATACTTTATTGACCCTAAAGCAGTAAGTCAAAAAAGCAGTAGCGCAAACGCTTACAGCATCCCCCTCCCAGCCAGCCATCTTTTATTGCTTTATTGACTTAGTGCTTTATGGTTAATAAAGCACAAATTTTTACTTTATTATTTGTACAACTTAAAAATATATGTTTTTTTTTTTTATTTGAACATTACATAAAATTATTAAAAGCATTTTACATCTTTACTAAATCTTTTATTCATTTTTATTTCAAATATCAATCAATCAATAGATCAAACTCTAATCAATCTCACACCCTACCCCTCTCTATCATCTGTGATAAATTGATTAAAATAATTGTAATTTTTGAACAACCATGCTCAACCAAAGGCCAAATAACATAATAAAATTGGCCGACCAGATAAGCGTCTCTCTCTCTCTCTCTCTCTCTCTCTCTCTCTCTCTCTCTCTCTCTCTCTCTCTCTCTCTCACTCTCTCTCTCTCTTCTCTCTCTCTCTCTCTCTCTCTCTCTCTCTTCTCTCATCAGTTCCTCGAATATAAACTAAAACTATTAAGAGAGAGATAAGATTCGGACACTTTAGCTCAGTGGTCTAAAGCTTTCCTAAATCGTATCGATAGATGATGGTTCTTACGACTTGGAACATTTTGTTAATGTATTATTTAAGGCTAAAACTAATTTAATTTAAATAAAAATATATTACATCACATAGTATATATGTATATATATATATATATACAGATAAATAGTAGGCATATATATAGTTAAGAGTTATATATATATATATATATATATATATATATAAATATATATACAGGGTGATTCAAAATTGTGGTTGCTGGTTATGGGTGCGTTGCTGCTATATATATATATATATGAAAGCAGTAATTATATATATATATATATATATATATATATATATATATATATATATATATAGTTGTTATATACATATATATATATATATATATATATATATATATATATATATATATATAATTCTCACCTTCCACCATCCTAGTGTAGGTGTATGCACTGTCAGCTCTCTTCCACGAAGCTTCTCCATCGCCGTTGATCATCGTACACTCTGCCCATCCACTTCCTCCATGGTCGTTCCATTCCTCTCCACCACCCTCTCAATACCATCCCTCCACCACCCCGGCCTCCCCAGTCCTTTATTATCCTCCTCGGCTGCCACTCATAATCTATTTGCACACCTATTTGCTGTCTATCCTCCCCACATGTCCGAACCATCTCAATTGCCCTCTCTCCACCATTCCAATATACTCTCTACTCCCAACAACACAGTCACGTCATCATTTCTCCTCTTGTCTAATCTTGTCAACACCAATATCAATCTTAATACTCTCATTTCGCATGCTTGCACTTAACTTTTAGCTTTTGTATTAAAAGTCCATGCCTCGTGTCTATTTGTTAATACGGTTCTCATAATTTTGGTATATATTATTGTCTTGACTTTTCCCGGTGAATTACGATTCTTGAGCAAAGGGAACAACGACGGAAATGTCTCATTTACCTTTCCAGTTCTATTGTTCAGCTCCTCGAACATATCTTTTCTTATCCATTATACACTCCCAAATATTAAAACTGTTCCGTCTGTTTCAATATTCCCATCCCCAATTCTATATTCCATTCCTCCTGCTCATTCCATTCCTCCTGCTCATTCCATTCCTCCTGCTCATTCCATTCCTCCTACCCATTATCATAACCTACGTCGTCTTCCTCATTACTGATTTTCCTTTCCTTCTCCATCAGCACCTCGTCCCATACCTACCACTATGAACCTTTGCAGAGCCTCCCTTGACTTCGAGATCAAAGCCAGATCATCCGCCTATCCAAGGATCTCTCCATCTACCCTTCCTGTAGCACCTTGCCACAATAATGTGGAAATACGCTTCCCTGTTTTACACCTGTTGTTATTCCAAACCAGCTACTCTCATCCATCTTTGTTTTCACCACGCATCAACTGTCCTCAAACGTGCTTTTATTGCTCTTATCAGTTTCGCAAACACCCCTTACTCCCATTTCCCTAAGATTTTCCACAGAATATCCTTCGGCACACGGTCGAACGCCTTTTCTAAATCGATAAAGGCCAAATACGCTTTTCGATTAAATTCTATTTTTTCATATATCTTCAGTACAAAAATCAAATCATATATATATATATATATATATATATATATATAAGAGTTAGCAGTTAGTATAGCGTTGTTATATAGCATATACTATTGTTGTTATATATATATATAAAAGAAAGATAGCAAGTAAAGAAGCGCATATATATATATGTTATATATATATAGCAGTTAATATATATATATATATAAGGTTGTTTTATTGTTGCTATATATATATAAATATATATATATATATATATATATAGATATGTTATTAGTACAGCGGTTATTGGCGGGTTACAGCGGCTGGTTATTGGTTGGTTATTGCTATACATAGCTATATATATCATACATATATAATACATATTATTGATAATATATGGTTGGCGCTGTTGTTATGCTGTTATTGGTTGCTACATTATGGTTATTGCTGGCTGGCTGTTGGTTGTTACTGGTTAATGCTATACATACTGCTGGCTGTATATTGGTTATATACATATACATCATGGCGGTGCATTTCCTTTGGGTGGGTAGTCGTATATATATATAAGAAGAGGTTATTATATAATATATTATATATATATTATACATAGTATATATATATATATACATATACTGGTTGGTTGTTACTATACTATGTTGATATTACATATATATGCAGCAAACAGTTGAAGCAGCAGCTAAAGAGCATACAGCAGCAGTTGAAGAGCAGCATATGATATGGCTATATACATATATATATACATATATTACATATTACATTGCCATTGCCATTACATTGCCATTACATTACATATATATATATTATATTGGAGCACATAGATAGCATGCTGCTGTTACTACATATTATTGTTGTTGTTATATTACGTTGTTATTGGAGCAAAGGATATATGGCTGGCTGGCTGCTGGCTATATATTGGTACTATTACATACACACACGCCACATACGTCAATACGCCACATTACGCTTCACGCACATAGCATATATATATATAGTTATATGATATATTATATATATATATATATATATATATATATATATATATATACAAGTTGGTTATTATACATATATATATATATCAAGGGCGTGCGGTGTATTGTTTGGTGGTAAGTTGTATATATAGCAGTAGCATATAATCATCAATTGTTCAATGACTTTATTTGTTGCTATATATATATATATATATATATATATATATATATATATATATATATATACATACTGCTATATATATATATATATATATATATATATATATATATATATATATATATATATATTACAAATGCTATCGTTTATCTGTATAACATTATATATGCATTCTTTTGAAAGAAAAATTTACTTAGGACAGAAAATAATTAACAGCGAAAATTAAATAAAACCAATGAAAAAAAATAACGAAAAGTGCTCATCAGACGATAAAAATTCCACCTGTCTTTCATCATGGCCACAAGTCAACTGAGACTCTGAGAGCTGTAGGAGTATATTACGTTTACGCTTTGTGTGTTCTTTCTGAGTCATTTGATTCAAATTTGTCATTATGTTCCATGAAATAAGATTGAAAAATCAAAATAGGGGATAATGAAAAAAAGCTCACAGTGTCATCGTTTTTATTACTTAATAAATAAATTTTGAGAAGAATTACATCTTCGCGCATGCGTTGACCCGAGAAAATGTGTCCGTTTAACTAAGCTTTCAATTGATTTGTCATTATTGCATACCTTGTTTGTTATTACCATAGAAAAAAAAAGAAAAAACTAGATCTCAAAATTCTAAAAATATTAAAAGAAATATATGCATCATCAGTTGTCAGATACATTTGGGTTGGGGTAAGCGACGCATACCTAGCATACCCCTTAATGACTGCCCCTGATATATATATATATATATATATATATATATATAGTTATATATATATATATATATTTATGGCTGTTCTTAAATTGAAAAAAAGATTGCCTTATATTTATAATCTATAACAACTCCCAGGGAAGCGCGGCTTTCACCCCGTCAGTTGACCTCAGTATCTTCTTCTTATAGTTCGAAAGGCTAACCCTAGACCAGTCGTTAGAAACCATTTCTTGGCGCAACTGGTCTCCGTACGCCAGTCCTCGAGTTAACACTCTCAGGTAGGATTTTCGCCCTTTCAGTAGAACAAGCATCTTCTTCCATTAGCCTCAAAACTCGTTCTCCCAGAGCTCTCCAGATGAATCTTGCTTCTAGGCTCATAAGATTCTAACGCTGGCCCAAGAGAAATACAAGCAAAAAGGAAAGTACCAGGTTGCTAACTGTCGCCCTATAACCATGCGAAGAAATATCTTCCTATAATCCGACATCGGTGAAATAAATATC
>JABUQX010062943.1:37500-50338 GCA_015478945.1 Trachelipus rathkii | reverse complement strand
CAAGGGATTAGGGGAGTTAAACATGAGATCTAGCATATCTGTGGTAATTTCAATATAAGTAAATGTATTTTTTTATAAAATTCTTTTAAAGTGGAATAGAGAACATAACACACATGATTATCACTAACTTACTACCCAAGACTATAATAGAGCACAATAAGTATACAACTAGACTACTAACGATTTACAAAAGCAAACTACTTGCCTTCTAATATTATAATAGCTCCATTTCAGGCTCCGATGGCACCAGTATTATCTTATGATACAATGATTTGGATCATCAACGTCGGCTTCAATAGCTTTACATAGATCTTCAAACTAACTGTTCTTTATCTTTTGTTATGCACTGAGATTGCAACAATGTAATACCTATTTAGGCACACTATAAGTCAAGTAATAATTATTATAACTGCTGAGTTCATGTATAGATGAGGAATAATGAGAACGGATAAAAAGAGTACAAGAACGCTTATATATATATAGAAAGGAGAGAGTGGCGAGTTTTGATAAAGAGTGAATATATAGATAGAGAGTAGAGAGTAGATAGATGAAGTAGAGATGAGAGAGATGAAGATGAGATATAGATAGTATGGAATAGAATAGATAATAGAGAAGATGAGAGTAATTAAGACCACATCTCCTCTCTGTCACTAATATTAATATATATATATATATATAATATATATATAATAATATAATATATATATTAATTATATTATATTACCTATATATATAGTATATTATATATATATATATATTATAATATATATTAGAGAGTTTCCTATATATAATAAGTATTATATCTAATATAAAATATAGGCAATATATTTATTAGTAGTATATTTTAAGTATATGGTCAAAAATATACCAATATATATTACTAAACGCCTCATGAACGTATTCTTAATAGAATCTTGGAAATATTTTTAAAATTATTCCCTAAATCATTTGAAAAATAATAATCATCAGGAAATCATGGAAATTTTTTTCTAATGGACTATGAGTATGATGATACGTATCTGATTTTCTCATTACTTATGCATTTGAGTACCAAACTTTCCCCCCTCAAAAAGAGACCCTTAACAAACTCGAGAATAATCTAGTTTTTATCAAGAACACGCAGCTACTATTATTTATATAATATATATATACTAATTAAAAAATTAAATTAATACGTTATATATATATATATATTATCATTACATAGCAGCTTATAATAATAATTCATTTAATATCATATATATAGGCCCTATTATTTATAAATAACTTATAAATATATAATAATTTTTTATAGATGTCTAAAAAACATTATATTTCAGAGTAGGAGGCATTATGAGGACCCCCTTAGTGCCTATATATTATCCACTTGTATAGTGCATTTCAATATGATCCCCCAAATCTTTTCAAACTATTATATAATTAATTAAATAATATATATAATATATTAATATATATATATATAAATATATATATATATATATATATATATATATATATATTATATATATATTATTAATAAAATATATATATATATATATTATAATTTATCTATTAATAATATCACACATATATATATATACTATATAATATAAAATATTAAATTATTTTTTTTATTATTCTTTTATCATATTACATAATAAAATATGAAAAATGCAAATTTTAGATAATTATTTAATTATTTTTTAATATTATATTTACCAACATAGTATTTATATAACATAGAAAGTTGTATAATACATTAATAAAAAAAATCAATTATCTAATAATTTTTTTTATAGATATTGGTTATTTTATTGATATATTGAATAATTTGAGAACATTTCCAACATAGTATTTCTTCTAATCCCTACATACAAACGAAGTGAAAAAGTGAAACAGAAAAAGTTATTATTTATCGTGCTCGTATTTTTTATATTGGTAAAAGTAGTGCAAGGGGGGGGGTCACCCCCGAGTTTTTTTTTAAAAAAATTACAGAATACGGAACAGACAAGCCAACGAGATTCGGCACACTTTTAATGAATAAATATAATGAAAATGAAATTTAAGTCATTCACTCTTGAGTGACACGTATATGAGAATGCGTTCAATAAAATTTTATTAAACATCTGTGCCTATAGAAATTTTCTTATAAAATTATTTTTTTTTTTTTAAATTATAGGATATACTCTACAAAATAATAAATGATGAAGCTAAAAAGAACGAAAATGATTTAAGGTCCTTAAAGAAAAAAATGTTTTAATATATGTATATAGTTCAAGTTTAATATATATTATGTCGTATTCATGTAGGTAAAGCTTCAGAGACTTAGATTTGGGTTTCCCCCCTCTCGTGCTCTCGTTTTTAAGGGCCATCCTAGTTCAGGTTTTATGATAGAATTTGTTAAGTATAATTTCTTAATCATAATAACCGAATTATTCACTCTGTGTATCAACCGCGAAATATAAAAGAACTATCATATCTCTGTAACAGAGCCTGCACAATATAGAGACTCCTAAAACCTAGAATGAATACACTAAATAAATGAAAAGATTCTGAGAGATTATTTTAAACAAATTTTTGTACTTTTGCAATTTATTACCCACTTATAATTCGACTCCACGATTATTTTGTTTTCAAATTCATTCTTACAATTATTAAATTTTTTTTAAATGTATTTAATTATTATCATTATTATTGTTAATTATTGTATAATTTATTTATAATATAATTCTCAAGGGGGCAAAGATTCAAAAAGAGTTTATTGTTACTTATGGACTTAACCTTTTATTATATTTTATTTTTATTGGTAATTATAAATTATTCCACTAATAACACTGAGCCTTCATAAAAACTAGATTTTTAATATATTAAATCACAGCATAGACTCCTAAAAAAATAGTAATGAAGAATAAAAAAAAAATTATTTGTCGCTCTCTTTAGGAAAAAAATAAGTTTCAGAGCATTCTCAAAGATATCTCTAAATTACATTCCATAGACTTTTACATATATTGATCGACTCCAGGTCTTAAGGTTCTTCATTTCAGGCACTCCTTATAGGTGTAGCAGTATTATGATGAAGTTTTTGTTAGGAGGAGAGTGCCGGGAGCGAAGAAAGACCATAATAATCGGAGGCTCACCACACACTAAAATGATCAAGTATCATGTGAGAAATTAACAGAGAGTCAATATCATAAACATGACTATAGGAGATGCACTCCTAAACGAGCAACAGAAGCACCACTCTATTCTTTTAGTAGTTATCCAAAAGTCTAGTGGGAAAGTTTTTATCTTTCAGTAGATAGTAACTTTTTTTCTTTCACTAAATGAGAGACTGGCACACATAATTTTCGTTTCACCTCTTTCATTATTATTTCTTCTATTTCTTTCCCTATATCTCTGTGCATTTAAAAAAAAAAATAGAAAATATGATCATATATCTATATTTTTGTATTATGTTGGCATATAAATTTCATGATATTACTTTACAACTTTGAGAGTCTTTTTATAATAATTAACTTTTTTTTTCCTAAAGAGAACCAGGATTTTCACCTTACTTAAATATTATAAATTTTTGTTTGTGTATTTTGTCTTTACTTATATTTAAATCTATTATATTATTTTTAGAGTCTATGCTGTGTCGTCATTTTTATAAAAAATTAGTTTATAGAAAGGCAGTTATTTAGGAAATATAATTACCATATTTATATTGGAAAATATAGAACCTTAAAAATGTACGAATAAATACACGTAAATAAAAAGAAGAAGAAAAAAAAAAAAAAAAAATATTCTCACAAATTACAAATTTTTATAAACCTTCTATTATGCAAATTATAAATGTTTTATAGTTTATTTAAGTTTATAACACATGAGCATTTAATACCAATAATTACTCTAATATAATCAATTCTTTGTTAGCTAGATCAGGTAATATATTTTCAGTACGTACAACATGTTTAAAGACCTATAAATCAAACTAACTTTTTATCTTTAAAATTTTCAACTGTAATAGCTAATTAGCTATATCTTTAATTATTTACACGGGTAGTAAACTATAATACTAAATGAGCTAACATTCCATCCAATGTTAGAGTCACCGTAATCTAAATATTTATAAATCGGTAGCGCTATCCGTACTAAACATTTCGATACCTATCCCTGTATCACAAAAGAGATGGTCGTCTTGTAAAATTATCTCCGATCATGACAATAATGTCAGTTCACTAGGAACACTCTACCTAACTACGTTATAATTAAATTATGCGCGTGAAGTTAGCGCGACCGATTTTAATTTTAAATTTTTAAAATTATACTTATAGCATAGTAAGAAATTATACTGTGTTTATAGTTTTAATATACTAATGCCAAACTCCGCACACCGTACCGTTACGTCCACTAAAACCATGATATCAGTTTAAGCTCAGCTCAAAGGTATAAGGGAATCTCACCGAGACTCTTTACTAAATTACTCTCAACCTCAGACTTCACATATCATTACCGTTACAAATCTAATATCACGTGATCGAGCTACATGATGATACAATTATATAATATATGAGTGAGTAAATTATTCGAGTATATACTATGGCGTCGTGGCAGGGGGCAGTGGGGGGGCACTTGCCACTCCCTTTTTAAACCCAATATCTTGGAGAGTGAAAAAAATCCAATATTATTAACCCATAATAGTGGTGTTGGTCATGGACTGTAAACGTTTTTAAGGGTTAATTAGAACGAAAACTGAAAAAAATTATGAGAATCAATCAATGGATAATGAAGTAGTAATTACTAATTAATAACGTATTATAACGTATATTATTTTTTCTACAGTTTATAATGCGTTTTCCTATTTCATTTAATTGGCTTAAAGTCAACTCTCTCCAGCTTTGAGTGCTTTTTATACAGTCTGGTGCTTCTTTTATCACCATTTATTCCCCTGTAGAACTCTCAGTATGTCGATAGCATTTTTTGGCTGTTAACAAAGTGTCCAATCTATCAATGTTTCAATATTATCAATCACGAAAGCGGTACCCCGTTGATATTCAGCTGAAGACAACACATCAAAAAAATAATTGCAGAAAATAAAAGTAAATATTACAGACACAATTTTTGGTAGTTTATTTCTGCGGAACCCAAGACTTACCTTTAAGAGGTTAAGACGCTGCAATGAGGGAACTTTCTATGAAGAACCTGATAATGCTGCGAATCACCGAAATCGGTGATGTGGGAATTGAAAGAACATTTCAAGACAGAAGAATCCCGTCTGGATGTCTCACATCTCCGATGATTCAAAAATGAACTGATCAATTTGTGTGGAACTAATCACGATTCAAATAGCTTATGGAAGAAAAATGGCCTTGGAGCAAAAGACCACTAATCATTCTTGCATTTGAAATTGTGGCAGAACAAATATGGTCATGTTAGTCTCTTGACGTATGATATTTCATTAAAGGTAGCTTTCAGAGAGTACCAACACTTCAAAAATAACATGTATTGAGAAGAGTAATCCTCCCCATAATGACGTATCCTTTAACACCCTTTAGCAGCATGGGATGAAGATTAGCTTTCAATATTATTTTTTAAGCTGTACTTTCGGCAGATGTATATTTAACTGATTGTTGGGACTGATTTTGGGAAGTTTGTCATTCTCGATCTAAATTTTATTAAATCCGAAGTCTGGTCTTCAGCCTCAACCCCAAACTAAGCCTTCAAACTCTACTAAGTCGGCGTCACCCCATATATTGTCCAGTTTTTATAGCTCTACCATTACGATATAGAATGATGTTCACTCCTCTTATCTGCAGCATAAGGTGAACCATTTGGAATAGTTACATTTCCAGTTTCATTTCTTTTTTACTTCAGCGACAAAACACAAATCAACTTCTTAAGGAGATCTAACATGTTTAATTGGGTTATTCTTAATTACCGTAGACTGACAGACAAATATATTTTATTTAGTGTCAGGTCTGTTAATAAATCTATAATCACTCTTCACATTGATCCAATGTACAGTCCCAGTTACTTTGGTGGCAATAGCTTCATTTTCTTCAAGACGTGTTTTTATGCTGACGATCATTCTGGAGAAGTTTGGTTTTCTTCGCTATCATCTTGTAGAGCAGGTTAGTAATTTTCTTGGACGCCAACGTTGACATCTTCACATTATTCTCGGTCGAAATTTCGGTTCATACACAAAATCGATGTTGTCAATTGCATTCTCTTCATCCTATACTGCAGAATCGTTTTGTATTCTTGCTTAGTTGTATATCGATGTTTAATTTGACCTTCTTCCATAAGTTTCACATGCGAGGTTTAAGGGTCTGGTAATTCGTTTCGGATTTCCATTACACATCTTAAGCTGCCGTATTTATTAGGTAAACTGCATAACAATAGTTTGTTAAAAAGATTCTTGTGAATTTCAATTTACAACCACTGTAGTTTACTTGGGACGTTAAAGAAATTATCTAAGTGATCTTACACATCGTTATCAGATTGTAAGTCACTGCTGGTTAACTCCTCAACCAACATCCCTTTACGCACAAGGTTGTTCGATTGATAAATTCCCTTTAATTATTCCCATGCTTGATTTGGAGTTGTACAATCTTTTAATTGAGCCAATTATTAAAGATACTTATAAAATGTAATTAAGAGTAATTAATTAATAATTAAATAAGGATAATTAATAGATGCCATTAAGGGTAATATATTAATAAGGATAATTATTAAATGTAATTAATTAAGGGTAATTAGGTAGTAAGGTTTGATTTTAATTTATGGTCACTTTTAAACGCATCCCATTCTGCAGCTACCAACAAATTGGTTAGTCTTTACTTTTCACCCCAATCCAATTCCAAGTTATTTTAGTTTCATATTATGAAAGCTTCAGCTTGCACACACACACACACACACACACACACACACACACACACACACACACACACACACACACACACACACACACACACACACACACACACACACACACACACACACACACACACACACACACACACACACACACACACACACACACACACACACACACCACCACACACACAAAACGTAAATTTTTACGTTATAAACATGAAAAGTATAAAATGTTTTATTAAAAACAAAATGTTGTCTATCAGATCGACATATAATAATTCCTTGAAAATGAAAGATGAGTAACCGTCGTTGAATGCGATCAAGTCCTATATTGCTAAGGTACGAAATACTAAGAATATGAGCATATATATATATATATATATATATATATATATATATATATATATATATATATATATATATATATATATATATATATATATATATATATATATATATATATATATATATATATATATATATATATATATATATATATATATATATATATATATATTATATATATATATATATATATATATATATATAGTATATATATATATGGCATATATATATATGTATATATCTATATATATATAAATATATATAGCAAAGGCTACTATATATATATATATATATATATATATATATATATATATATTCTTACATAAAGTAAATCATTAATAATAATAGTGATCGTGAACTTCTATGCGAGTTTCAGAATAAGAGACGGATTATAAGTTCATCATAAATAGCTTTCAGTGCGTGTGCACACTTCCAAAATAAGGAGGATTCTTACTGAGTAGAGGAAGCTTCGCCATGACAACATATCCTTTATTATTATTATTATTATTATTATTATTATTATTATTATTATTATTATTATTATTATTATTATTATTATTATTATTATTATTATTATTATTATTATTATTATTATTATTATTTTTTATTTTTACTATTATTATTATTTTCATTATTATTATTATTATTATTATTATTATTATTATTATTATTATTATTATTATTATTATTATTATTATTATTATTATTATTATTATTATTATTATTATTATTATTATTATTATTATTATTATTATCTGACCATCTTTCATTTAAACTTTCACATTATTTCTTCGTTTTACTTCTTCTAAACTTTTCCTGTTCCTCTAACAATTCTCTTACTATCTTTTGAGAAACGTCTAAAAAAAAGTACATGTTTTTTTTATTGTTAAAGTTTGAAATCAAATTTGTTGGTGGAAGTTTAGTGATTTAGGAAGAGGAAATAAAAGGGGGAAACGTGAAGGGAAAAATTACTTTATTGAATATCAAAATATAGATATTCTACAACTACATCATTTGTTCTTATCTTTTGGAATAATTTTGGCAAAGAATTATTATTATTATTATTATTATTATTATTATTATCATTATTATCATTATCATTATTATTATTATTATTATTATTATTATTATTATTATTATTATTATTATTATTATTATTATTATTATTATTATTATTATTATTATTATTATTATTATTATTATTATTTTTAGCTATTATTATTATTATTATTATTATTATTACTTATATTATTACTATTATTATTATTATTTTTATTTTAATGGGGGTAAGCTATTATTATTATTATTATTACTATTATTATTATTATTATTATTATTATTATTATTATTATTATTATTATTATTATTATTATTATTATTATTATTATTATTATTATTATTATTATTATTTATTATTTTAATGTAAGATTTTGATGCTTTTTCAAGCCTCCTGAATGTATTTCTTTCAACAGAAGAAATTTTCTTTAGTATTATTCTTGAATAAAATAAAACACTTCTGACATTTTCAAGGAATAAATTTTATTTTTAATATTTTAACAATTTTGATAAAATAAATGTAGTGTAAACTATTAACAAAAATAAATAAATAAAATTAATAAATTTAAAAGTTAGAGAAGTTAACTTACATTGACTTTTGTCATTTAAAGATGTTTAAAAAATTGACTTTGTTTTATTTTATTTTTATCACTGGTTTATGTTTCCTTAAGAGCAACGATTCCCCTAGGCGCAATTCATAAAAATCATTTTTTCTTGTTATGATGTAGAACTTTCTTTTATGCTGTTATCGGGATTTTTGTGGTGTTCTTCTTAAAATGTTGAAATAATTTGCTCGGCTTATACTTATGTTGCGACATTCTCATGTTAAGGGTATTCGTTGTGTATCCGATATAAGCGGCGTTACATCCACTTTCAGAACATTGAAATCGGTACACAACGTTGCTACTCAGCATAAGAAGCTTTTCATCTATAGAGCACGAGCCTAAGCTTTCAGATGGCTTATAGAACGATCTTAAAAATAAGCTTCTTCCCGTTCTTTGCTTTAATATGCTCTTTTAAAAATTTTAATTTGTTCTCTTCCTCTTTTTTCTGACTGATATTTTCAGTTTTATAATATACTACGAGCTTATCGTTTTCGTTTTCTTTGATGGTATTGGTAAATAAATTATTTAAAGTGTTCTTTATAGTTTTCTCTATAATATATTGGGGGAAGTTATTGTTTATTAGATTCTGAGTTATTCTTTTAATTTCTATGTCGAAAAGGGTCCAGTCAGACGATATCTTAAACGCTCGATGAACTAAAGTCTTTATGGTTGCAATTTTGTAGTTTAGAGGAGTGAAAGAGCCGAAATTCAAGTATGTTCCTTTATCTGTAGATTTAACGTAGACACTTCTATCAATTTTTCCATCCTCTTTAATTTTAATATTAACATCTAAGAAATTAATGTAGTTATTTTTTGCTCTTTCAAAAGTAAATTTCAAACCACTGAGATCTTCTATTTTGGATTTGAACTCTTGAATATGTTCTGAATCGTTAAATATTACAAAGGTGTCGTCTACGTATCGTATGTAAAAGAAAGGATTAAATGGGGCGTTTTCATTAAAAATTTTGTTTTCTACCGATGACATGTAGAAATCTGCGAAAGTTGGTCCTAAAGGTGATCCCATAGATACGCCATTTTTTTGAATATATGTTTTACCATTGAAGCTGAAAGGTGTTTTCGTGGTACATATATAAAGTAACCTTTTCAGAATGTCTTCTTCTATGGACGGCGGTGGTTTTATGTCATGATGATAAACATTTTCTAATATTATGTTAATAGTTTCAGATATAGGAACATTCGTGAAAAGACTTTCAACATCCAGAGATATAATTTTGTTAGCATCGAAAGAATTAATGTTGCTAAGTTTTTCCAAAAATTCATCTGTTGATTTAACTATAAATTTTTCGTTAAGATATGGTCTAATTAGGTTGTTTATGTATTTTGAGATATCATGAGTCACGGTACCCGTCATACTTACTATAGGCCTTAAGGGTGGGTCCTCGGTGTTCTTGTGAACCTTTGGTAGGCCATAGAGATGTCCATTGTTGTATGATATGTTTGAAAGAGCAAAAAATAACTACATTAATTTCTTAGATGTTAATATTAAAATTAAAGAGGATGGAAAATTGATAGAAGTGTCTACGTTAAATCTACAGATAAAGGAACATACTTGAATTTCGACTCTTTCACTCCTCTAAACTACAAAATTGCAACCATAAAGACTTTAGTTCATCGAGCGTTTAAGATATCGTCTGACTGGACCCTTTTTGACATAGAAATTAAAAGAATAACTCAGAATCTAATAAACAATAACTTCCCCCAATATATTATAGAGAAAACTATAAAGAACACTTTAAATAATTTATTTACCAATACCATCAAAGAAAACGAAAACGATAAGCTCGTAGTATATTATAAAACTGAAAATATCAGTCAGAAAAAGAGGAAGAGAACAAATTAAAATTAATTTTAAAAGAGCATATTAAAGCAAAAAAAACGGGAAGAAGCTTATATTAAGATCGTACTATAAGCCATTGAAACTGAGCTCGTGCTTCTCTACTCGTGAAGCGCTTTCGGATGGTGAGAATAGTAACGTTAAAAATTTATTTCACGTTCTGAAAGTGGATGTAACGCCGCTTATATTTTGGATTACACAACGAATATTCCCTTAACATGAGAATGTCGCAACATAAGTATAAGCCGAGCAAAATATTTCAACATTTTAATGAAGAACACCACAAAAATCCCGATAACAGCATAAAAGAAAGCTTCTCCATCATAACAAGAAAAAATGATTTTTATGAATTGCGCCTAGGGGAGTCGTTGCTCTTAAGGAAACATAAACCAGTGATAAACATAAAATATAACGAAATGTCCAATTTTTTAAACATCTTTAAATGACAAAAAGTCAATGTAAGTTAACTTCTCTAACTTTTAAATTTATTAATTTTATTTATTTATTTTTGTTAATAGTTTACACGACATTTATTTTATCAAAATTGTTAAAATATTAAAATAAAATTTATTCCTTGAAAATGTCCGAAGTGTACGGACGAAAGCTTGGTACTGTACTTAAATCTATTGTTTTATTTTATTCAAGAATAATACTAAAGAAAATCTCTTCTGTTGAAAGAAATACATTCAGGAGGCTTGAAAAAGCATCAAAATTCTTACATTAAAATAAATGATTGAGAAAATTACCTTGCAAAAACACAATATTTATTATTATTATTATTATTATTATATATTATTATTATTACATAGACATACATACTCATTATTATTATTATTATTTTAATATTATTATTTATATTATTATTATTATTATTATTATTATTATTATTATTATTATTATTATTATTATTATTATTATTATTATTATTATTATTATTATTATTATTATATTATTATTATTATTATTATTATTATTATTAGTAGTAGTAGTAGTAGTAGTAGTAGTAGTAGTAGTAGTAATCTAAAATTGCAAAAATTATCTTTCATTGATTTCAAAATATCAATAATATTTATTGTATATACAACCATTAATAATAGCTAATACTAATATATACCAAAATTTAAATTTTTAAATATACCAAAATTTAAATTTCTGACAATTTTTAAAATTTTAAAGGTTCGTAGATATTTTTAATACAAAAAAAATGGAATTAATTTTTTTTTAAAGTTATAAAACTAAATCATTGTATACTTATTATTATTTAAATAACAATTATAATTTGTTTATTATTTAAGAAATAATTATGATTATTATTTTTAATGTTATTGAAATAATAATTATAATTTCAATATACCTAAAAATTTAAAATCTACAGGGAAGTGAAACAAAAATTCAAAAGCTTGAACTTTTTATTTTAAATTAGACCATACCACCTCTTTCTCTCTTGAATGTTATACGGGTTAAACCTATGCCAAGTTAGATTAGGTTAGGTTAGGTTAGGTTATGAAATCTCAGCCCCAAAAATCTTTAAACCCCCCCCCCCCAAGATATTGATTAATTTCAATAATTTAATTTTAATAATTTAAATAAATTTTATTTTCTACTCCAAAACTTAAAGATTAAAATTTTATATCTTTAATATAATTTAATTTAATTTAATTTATTTTAATTTTACTTTAATTTATCTTTAATTTAATTTAATTTAATTTAATTTAATTTAATTTAATTTAATTTAATTTAATTTAATTTAATTTAATTTAATTTAATTTAATTAATAATTTAATCAATTTAACTCCTACACTTTAATTTTGAATACTTTAATTTAATTTTATCTTGTTCATTTATATCTTTAATTCTAATTTTGAATTTCTAATTTAATTTAATTGAATTATCTAATGAAATTTAATCAAGTTTAATTTATCTTCAATTCCAATATCTCATCTCTGACATTAATTTAATTTAATTTAATTTAATTTATCTGTGTTTAGGATCATATTTAACCATTTTATTAACCTTTTCGCGAAATTATAATTTGTATATAATTTATAATTTTTAGCAAGATTTTTTAACAAATTTGTAAATAAAAATAAATATTAACGAATCTTCTGCTTTTAATTTACATATTTCGGTTATTCCAATA